>JACJUY010004178.1:21547-75064 GCA_014220935.1 Platorchestia sp. MABIK | reverse complement strand
AAGCAAAACTTCGAGTTTCATACTCGTACATTCATTTAAATTTTTTCTCGCATTTTCACAATTTCTACACCCACTTCAAGAAGAGTTAAAATTAACGCAATGAATAACGCTATGTTAGATTTTCATAAGAATCGCTCGTAATTGTTTTGCATTTCACTTGGAAGGTAACTGTTGAGACGAGGTACCAATATTGTGATAAAAGAAGCGCCCAGTTATGAAATGATTTACCACAGGAGAAACCAATGTCATTATTACACTTACGTATGGAGAACAATGATGGACAAGTCCTTGGTCTGAATTTCTCTTCTTGCCCAACACGTTCACTGCGATTGTTAACGGTTGGTTTGGTTATAAAATTGTCAGTAGCAGAATTGGGAAATCGGCTTTACTGTTCGAATACATTTTACCCATCCTAAGAAATATGAAAAACAATTGCACGAGGACATTCCACCTCGTATGATAACAGTATTTTAAAATAAATAGTGAAACAGATAAAATGTCATTCATTTACACTGGTACGTGAATGAGCAATAATTTTCCGAATGATGTACATTTGGCCCAAATCGAGGTGAGGTATTAAAATCATGCTTCAATAGAGGGGATTGTGTTTGATTTTCAACATAGCCATTTCATATTTTTTTTTTGTTTAAACCATAGATGTAAGTTTACACGCTCACAAAACACGCTCAGTGTTCATCTGCCAGACGTTTGTGCATGGGTGTACAATTTTTCTGTAATTGCGGTCGCTACAGAGTAGAATACTAGATTTCCGTTTCAAGAATTACAGTAATATTTGAAGAAATCTGACTGATTTTTACTAAATGTACATAAGCAACCTCTCAATCTTGCCGAGACGGACGCACTGCTGATCCTCAAGTTATAGAATATCATCGTAAGCAAAACTGAAGTTATATGGACAAAAATTGGTTCCAGGTATTCGATTAATATGATGTTAGATTAAAGTTTGTATGAGATGTTGTATAACTCAAAAATCAACTCTATTTTCAGGATTTTTCAAGATCAGACGCACTTTCAAAGGAAGTACATACACCGGTATTTATTTTCGGTGAAAATGACGCTGTTATTTCAGTGTGGATTTCATTAACACATTTTTTTTAGTATAGGAAATGTTTCTTCCTTTTTTCCCTTTTCATTCAAACTAGATTAAACAGTTAACGAAGAGTGCGATTCAGTCCGTTTAGTGGCTTTAAACCTATTTGTACATTAGTTTATTCATTGCCGACATGTTGTGTATTCGAGCGACTACAGCAAGTCTCAATTCGAGCGACTACAGTAAGACTCAGAATTGCAAACTTGCTGCCGACATTGCATCGCAGGCCCTCGTTGTTCTGTGCGTCAAGACGTCACACTGCGACGAAACTTTGCAAAAGAAAAGTAAATGTATTCGAATAGCAAAACACTGCACAATAGCTACTCTCTGAACAATAGCCACACTCTGAACAATCGCTAGACTCTGAACAATAGCTAGACTCTGCACAATAGCTAGACTCTGCACAATAGCTAGACTCTGCACAATAGCTAGACTCTGAACAATAGCTAGACTCTGCACAATAGCTAGACTCTGCACAATAGCTAGACTCTGAACAATAGCTAGACTATGCACAATAGATAGACTCTGCACAATCTCTAGACTCAGAACAATAGCTAGACTCTGCACAATAGCTAGACTCAGAACAATAGCTAGACTCTCCACAATAGATAGACTCTGAACAATAGCTAGACTCTCCACAATAGCTAGACTCTGAACAATAGCTAGACTCTCCACAATAGCTAGACTCTGCACAATAGCTAGACTCTGCACGATAGCTAGACGCTGAATAATAGCAAGACTCTGCAAGAATAGCATTTTGCTACTTTCAACTGTTGCTTTCAGGTCTTGCAAAATGACTGACATGCCCTAATGGCATCCTCTAAAGTTTTTTGCAATAAATGAGTCAAAGGTATCATTATTCAAAAACAAATTGTGCGATGTACTTTTTTGTAATTATTTAGAACACAATAGACAGGAATAAACTTCCAACTCTGTGGGAGTAAACCAAAATTCTAAGGCCATCACATGTGCTGTTCATGATGTCTTTATTTGAAATCATTTTTGTAAGTTCAAGGTTATCATGAAATCTATGAGCTCTACTTGTTCATCTGTTAGATGAAGCTTCCCTTCTGGTGGAAAAAGGCTAGTGCAAAACTTTGAAAAATTTTTGCGAGCAAGCTCTTTTCTCTCCTTTTCTGGGCATTTTTGAATTTTTTTTCAGATCACAGAAAAAGAAGAGGTAAAGTTTTATGACTTGACATGCAGCAATCCATGAACTGTTTGTTAGTTTTCGATTTGTGATGCTCAAAGGATTTCTTTCTTGTCAAAATAATGGCGAAATTTGATTGCTTTCCCTGATTGAAAGTAAAATAAAAACTGGCAATATTATGCCTCCTCATAAGAGCAAACTATTGAAAGCATTGATCCTGCATCAAGTAAGAAGGCAAGATAAATGATTCTCCATCTCGTAGTTCTTTAAGGGAGAGTACGATAGTCATCTCTGGAACGCTGTCTTTCAACCACAACCCCTAGATGTGTTAATATGGAAGTATGATTAACGAATGATTCGTCAGCTTATCGTTTGTGACCCACTGCAACAAACAACGGTGTTACCTTTTCAGAATAAGATCTTGAGCTGAAAGCAATGAATTACGGCGTATGAGAAATAGATGTAACTCGAAAATGTAAATCCGCACGTCTTTGTGAACACTATTATCACTCTTTTCAATAAATTCCTGAAAAAAATGGAGTTCTCTGCGTCAGAAAGTTACTAAAAAAATTAAACATTGCTGTCCTCTAATCAGTAAAAATACTTCTTCATAGAGCGAAGCTGGTTTCAATTTTCGAAATCTTGCGATGAAATTCAGTGCAAGGTATTTTGCATGGAGATCTCTAATACACATGCACAGTACTCCTCGGCGACAGGCCGCACAATATCAATGTGTCTCCGCTGGTTTTAACAAACGCTGTGTTGGTAGTTAAGCACTAATTGCACACAGTGGATTACAGATATTCAAGTTGAAGTTGGCCACCGAATTGAGTGTTGAATTGTATAGATGACTGCATTCATTAAAAAATTTACGGCTTTCGAAAGTTCTCATTGAGGTCGACTAAAAAATCCAGAAGCAAACTTGGATGTTCAACAAAAAAAAAATAATTTCCAGTACTTTTTTGCATTGAAACTTAGATTTTATGTAGCTATGTGGAAGCCCTTAGATTTTTTGTGGAAGCCTTAAATCCTTGTGAGTCTAGACAAGGTTAATAACTCAAAGTGATTCTCCACTCTAAAGACGTTTGAATCTAAATTACACAACATAAAGCACTCCTAAACTATTTAGACTAAATGAGTAATTTCTGTTCCACACCCTGATCACCAACACGTACCCGGAACAGAAAAGAAACGCCTAACTCTTTATTGAATTTGATAGACTGCAAATCTTGAATGCTCATGCAGTATTCACTATGCTTATATATATTGATAGGATACAGTAGTATAGGGGAGCACTGTACTCAATCTTCACGAATATCTGTGTATTAAGACAATGGTTCCCGATCGACATTCCGTTGAGCAATTTAGTTATTTATAGTTAGGAATTAATCATTCGCTGATGAATTTATTGTGCATGAATGGAGGGGAATTTGGGGTTTGTGAGTTAGGTAAATGTTCTGTTATTCATGCATGTGTACGACGTCGCGTCTTTTCAGGGTTCCTACAGGGCAGGGAAAAATATCCGAATTAAGTTAATTGGTAACATGTCTACAGAATGATAGTGTCATGAAACATAACTCGTCCACGCATTAAATTTACTAACTACCATGAAACCAAATAAAAGATCATTTTTTCAATGTGCCCTCCCTTTGTTGGATTACCCTCTGACTTCGTCCTCCGAAACCTTCAGCTGAGACATGTAGTTTCTCTCGCTATATTTTGTCCCATGCCTTCTTTAGGGACGACATCAAATCGTCGTCAGCGGCGTAAGATGATGCACAGACTTCAGTCTCCAACTTTGACCGAACACTGAAGTCCAGGGGGCTAAAATAAGAGGAAAATAGAGGCCACATTAGGATCTACTCATTTCCAGAGACCTACAGAAGGTTTGAACTAATTATTCTTTCTGAATCGTGAAACAATACATAAGTAATTAATTAAGTGTAAGTTTTTTAACACAAATATTAGCAGCTTCTATCAATTTAAGATCGAGTTCTGGGACGTTTTCTCCACCGTGTATATTTGGTTGTTAAATATTTGGATGATAATTATTATAGTCAGTTACTGGTAAATAAATTTCTGTATAAAAATTCAGTTGTACACGTGTACGTATTCTGTAAGTTATGGCTTGAAAAATGCAAAAACTTGCACAGTAGTTAGTTTGTGTATAGTTCAAATTTTGAAGATGTGGTACGCTTCTTTCCTTTCACTTCTACAACTGCGAACGGAGTCGAATTCGTGTTCTTCGTGTTACGTGTGAAGTCGTGTTTATGTGTTCTTCTGCTGTCTCATGATGTGTAAAATTTGAAAGTCTAGGTTCAATATTGCACCAGCACAACTTTCAATATGATTATTCGAAGCCATGATCTAGTGAGCCACACAAATCTTTTTCTCCATTCAACGTTACAGATATTATCGTACGATGATTTTCACTTTGGCATGATGGAAGGTTCATAAATAAGAAATTCTTGGCGAATAAATTAAAATCAACAGAACGTGCACTCAAGCACAGGAATCTGACACAGAAATTTGACTTACACCGCGTTCCACTGGAACGCAATAATAATAGAAACTTTAGAGTTCGAACCTGTATAAACCGTACGAGGTTCAAGCACAGAAGAAGAATACCAGTCAAAATCAATCGATTTTAAATTGCTAAGCACCTCATACAGTTAAAAATGATTATATGCTTTACGAATTTAAAGAAAACAGAAAAAATTCTAAACCCCAAACTAATATTTTGACGCCAAACACGTTTTAGCAAAGCCTGATTTCTGACATTTGTTGTTGAAAACGCCAATATGACAACCCTGCCCCGTGTGTGACCCCGTGTGTGACCCCGTGTGTGACTCCGTGTGTGACCTTGTGCGAGACACTGTGTGCAATATATTTAACTTAAGCGTAAACTCATGTGTGACTCCATGTGTGACCAACGAGTACTTACAGAAGAATCAACATATGCTCAGCGGTTAATTAAACTCGTAGAAGTAAACTTTTATCTCAGCTTTAGTATATTCAGTAATGTCAATAGTGATGCACAAACTAGTTTGATGTACACCGAAAAATTAATTACACAACTAGAAAAAATGTGACGTCCCTACACCATGTTTGTTGAAAACAATCTTTTCGCTTATAAGTTAACGATCGAAGAGTAAGTGCAAACCAAATTGAAAATATGAACAGGATCTTGCATGACGTGATTACAAAATTTATTCAAAGTTTATTGAAAGTAAACATCTTTCGAATGATAAAAAGGGGAGATTTTTCGTCGTAAATGGCTATTTACTTAATATTTATACCTAAACCCTGGAGTTGCACTGACATCAAAGCTTGCCGGTGGCAGCTTCTTGGTTGATTTCTTTTGAATAACAAGACCTGGCTGGCTGTCAGGACCGCATGGCAGAGTAATTCATTGTCGGACCAGACATTGATCACAGGCCGACAATCTCCAGCACTAGACACCAGATAGCTCGGCATGGCTTTGTTTGATGCGGCCGGCCGTTGCTCTATGGTTACACTCATGCAACTGATAAACCCGCGCCTAGAACATCCTCAATTGGAATACATTTTAGCCACCTTAGTTCTGAGCTACCGACTCACAGTTACAGGGCAAACCGTCTTTCACGTCTTGACAATGACTTCTCAGTTCGAATCTATCGTACGTGTAGACAGCTGAGGAATCAATTATATTTACCCTTACATGCGGTACTTCATGAAAAAAAACAATGAGATGAAAATTATACTTAGTTTCTTAGAAAAATAGTTCTACAATTGAAAACTGAAGAGGAGCTCTCCTAAGCTCTACAATGACGAGAGTGAGCGTAAAATTTGGCAACAACAATGTATATTTGTAATATTTTTATGGTGTTAACAACGGTTTTGATATGCACTTAGTGAAGCCAATCTGGTCATTATGTTGATGCTAAAACACAAGCCAATATATTGAAAAATTGTTAAAAATACAAAAGTCCAAATGCTCATACGTTGTTGATCAATGATCAACATCCAAACGTAGCAAAAAGTCATTCACATTCAACCTTATATTTTCGGTTACATCAAGTGTTTCGATTCGGATAGTGTTGCATTCACATACAGTTCAAAGTATAACCATTTTCTTCTCTATATCGAAATCGAGAAACAAGGGATGATCATAAAAAGATGAGCTTCGAATGATTACACAGTGAAGTTCAAAACAGTAAAATCATCTGTCTTGCATTCTATTTGTGCTGATAATGTATTTTTCAATGTGGAAGAAATACGATATTTATTGGTTTATTTGATGAAATGGAGTGTTGAAGAGGTGTGAATATTAGTTTGAGTTTTCTGCTAATCATTTTCGACAGCGTTGAGTCAAAAACGGGCGAAAACACCTCAGGCTATTTTTGGAGTATATCTGTTCAAAGAACAATATTATCAGTTTGATGCGTTTCGGCTGCCTTACGTTCATGGCTGCGAAAATTAAGCTCGTGTCGAGTTACTTTGTGTGTCTCCATTCATTTGAAAATTTTGCCGGTTTGTTTTACAAGAACTTATGAACCACCTATCACTAGAGAATGACGTCTGTTTATTTTCATTTCCTGGATTCGCTTGATCTAAAAGGGTCCAAGTCGTAAAAAAAAGTTGAGAGAATTGCAAATTTTAGGGTAGGAATCCAACACCCGCAAAAAAACTTGAATCCTCAGCACATCTATTTAACCGAGCGAAATTTTTAAGACTGCTGAAAAACTCTTGCTAGCCCAAGAAAATTCTGATTAAGAAGCGATGACTTTCAATTATATGCTTCAGATATTCGCGGATATGAACGAACGTTTTTTGACAAGGACAGGGACAAAAAAAATAAATTCAGGACTTTTATTTGATATTCTGATCCTAAAAAATGTGATTATCATTAAGTGCTGTACGTACTTGGAGCTGAAGAACATGATCGGATTTGTTCCTGCACTGTCTTACTTCGTGTTCTTGCTCGCACTGATCGCTCTAAAATTCCAAACTAAACTTCCTACGAGGAGAACATTCGATGCAAATCATCACTCTGATGATCTTAATATTTCAAGCCAAAACCGTAAGTCATTGATCGAGTGCCAATCTTAGTTTATCATCTGTACGAGTATTTGGCAAGACGCACATCGAGTAGCTAGAATATACGATCTTCATTTCCGTACACGACTTTCCACAGGGCAGTGTCTAGAATAATTCTCTCGGTTCCACACTCCACGCTGATAAAGGTTACTGATAAAACAATTGAGATTCTTCAATGCACGGATAAAAATGTAAATTTAAATTAACTGGGCTATCCCATCCACGTACATACGATATGAGCAAAGACCCGTCGTAAAACGTCGCGGTTGTCTTGTATCTAATTAAAAAAATCCGTATCATTCTAGTAGAAGAGAGGCCTCCCGAGTGCCTGACCGCTGCACTGCGTAAAAGACAACACCGCGCAGTCATCAACTTTTGCGTTTCTCTCCGCAAAAACCAGGCAAGGTGAAGTCGGAGATTTTTGTCCCGCCGAAAACGCGCAGGCTTATCCAAGCGGTTTCTCGAACAATATAGTACAAACACTTAAGATCTAGCACTGAAAATATTAAAACCTTTCAAATACACGAAATCAATTTAGAGATTATTGCACGGTATAAAATAGTTTATGAAAGACTAACAGAAAATATTTAAACCTTAACGAATTATTAACTCATTTCGTACGTACTCTTCCGTGTATTGACAGCAAATGAAACGCCTAGAGTACACACCGATCTCAACATGCCTAGACTAAAATAAGCTTAAACTAAATGTGCCTACCGCACGCACATGAGCTTCGCTAACACTTATACCGAGAAGACAAATCAATCATTTTTTATAGTGGACCGATTACATTCTGCATGGAATGTTAAAACTTATATGAACAATAGCCAGATATAAATATAAAGAGCTCATTCCCTTTTTTGTTGTTGGCTTAGTGGCAGAAAATCTCGAGTTCAACATCCATGCCACTAACCGCTGGAATAAACAGCTGGTCTAAATAGTAATCTAGGAACGTAGAGCAGCCATGTACTGAATTTCGAGCTTTGCAGTCCATTGCAGACCGAAGCAGTTGCAACAGTAATAAATAATTTGTAACAATCAGCAAAAGAATCTTTGGAAATAAATTTCTGTCTTAGTCTGTCGTAAAATTGATCTGAAGTGTAAATTAAACATGTTGCACTGAGTTTTATATTTATATTCAAACTTTCAAATGCATCACTTCGAAACAGTCTGAACTAATAAAATATTTGTTTATTCGCTCTCGTCCTCGTCTATAATTTCGTTTAAATTAAAATCGATACTGTCTCATAAAACTTACAATTCGTTAACAATGGAATAAAAACTTTTCTTGGTAACGGAATGACTGAACATTCATCTAAATTTTACACGCAATATTTAGTAAATGAATCAATGATGATCAAATTTAGAGTGTAACGTTCAATTTTTTTAAAGATTTAAGACTTAGCAAAGCACGTTATAACTCTTCTCTCGTTGAAGAAGTAATAGTCTATTACTGGCTCAATTCGATGAGAGGCTCAACTGGAGCACGTCGTGAGGGTTCAATAAGGAGAGTTTCCTTAATTAGTTGCGGCTGTGATAGCGTGTATAAATTCCAAGCATGCAGCTGGTTCTAATTTTCTTCTCGTGGTAGATGCAAAACTGAATTTTTCCTACAGCATTGAAGTTATGCTTATAATTTATTAACGGTTCAGTTTAGGGGTTCAAGATACTTCGTGAATGCTTTGTAAACAGCACCTTTATCATATGTCGTTGCGGTTCTCATGCAGCTATGTTTTTTTTCAAAATGTCAGTCTATTCATTTTATCGTGACAGAGTTAATATTGAAATCTACGGTTATCGGAATGATTTTCAATAATTTGATTTCAAACATAACAAATCGCTTAGAATGACTTTTATTACTGAATTCCAACATCATGAAAAATAAATGATCTCTATGGTATTCCAGACGCACTACCACGAAGTAAAATTTCAAACGACAATTAAATGCATCTACTTTGGTTTCCATGCAGCGTCCCTGCACCAGCCGACCTAGAGTTCTTTAACATCGTATTTTTCAACTTCGAAAGCAGCCTCGGACTGGCCAGGTAAGCTTCAGACGTCGACTCAGGTCATCATTTATCATCAGAGAAAGGCTCAACTCGGCCAGGCGCTGGGGCCCTTAAATAGGACAGACGACCGCCTGCCGCCGCAGTGTAGCTAGGTCAAATCGACCACTTAAATTCGTGAAAGTTTGCGAGTTTTGAACAGAGATCTGTGAACGAGGTTTGGTTGATTTCTAGCAATCGCATTTCAAGATCAGTAAAAATAACATTCGCTTTTATAATGTATGAAAGTTCATCTAGACTGCAGACTAACTTCTTGTAATCGCATTTACATATCAGAGGAAATAAAAGTTGTTTATATTCTGACTGAAGGTTAAAAGATCAGATGTTCTTGTAATGTAATCAATAGTGTTCACATGGTCGGTTAAGCCTTCATAGCTACTTTTAATTATTTTTGCTACTTCAGGGAAGAATTCATTAGTTTTCGAGGATATTTAATCATCGTGCAACATTTTTTACAATAGAGTGCAATATACAATAGAAACAGAAACGAACCATGTAGTCTGCTCTCAGATTGTCCCCAAGTCCTGTGCCGTGAGGTGCCATTTATGCGCAGGCACAAACGAAACACATTGTCATCAATAATATGTCACGCACAATCACCAATTCATTTATATTAATACAAAGGACCTTCATGCGGCTGTTACGAAAAGTGAACTACTATGATAATACAGTTTTCTTTGCTTTATTAGAAATATTAAAGCCAACCAAGCTCACATATACAGTACTTTATTTTCATGCATTGCTGATGAGGAATTATCTCGTATTTTAGAATTCTGGAGAATTGTCAATCCAGTAATGGTAAAGACAATTTTTAAACATTCACCGAGATAACGGAAAGAACATTTCGTTGTAGCCAGTTCTATGTTCTCATGTTTTTAAATGGAAAAAACGTGGAACTTTTGCTGTCTTAAAACAGTTTTTACTGATTTCCAGCCGTTATTTCTGGCCCGGAAAGTTTAGTCAGTGGCATAAAACCCTTCTAGGATAACATCTTTGAAGCCATGAAAATGTTTGTCTATATTAATTAACCTTGCGATCTTTGCACAAGGGAAACGATTTTTATCATTTGCGGACGTCACTCGTAACTGAGGTTACGGAGAACTTGAATTGTTTTCGTTTCTCTGCGATCAATTTCTCTATTTTGTTGATATTTCGTCTTAGGGTTGAGGATCAGAGTTGCACTGCGTATTCTAAATGTCATCGGACAAGTGCCTCATACAGAGGTAGTATAAGGTCTTTTAACTTGCATTTAAAGTTTATTGCTATGAAGTAGGAACTTTGCTTGCATTCGAAACGCTTTTTCTACTTACAGCGGATAGTTGAGATATTTGATATAAAGTGATGCCTAGATCTCTTTGTTGGTCTACAACGTCGTCAATAATTATTGGAGTATCATTCATGATATGAAGGGAATGACGATTATTATTTATAATGTGCATTACTGATCAATTATATTATTGTCGATGTTATGGTTCATTTGTCTTATTTCGATACTAATGAGCAGATGGTTCAGGTCTGCTTGAATCGTAATTTTGTCGTGTTCATGCTGTGACTGCCCTCTGATAAGTTATTTTTCAACTACGAATTTGTTAATTTCATTAAGGTTTACCTGATGTTGGCTATTATAGATAATGAAGAGAAAAAGACCAAAAACACTACATTGCCGAATACCTGAGGCTACCTTCGAACAGTGATTGAATTACTCTTGAATCGCATCTGTCTTAATGAAACCAGCAAGTCAGTTTCCTATCCATTGAGAGTACTTCCTTTAAGTACCATGAACTTCCACTTTGGCTATAAGCATTCGGTGTAGAACTTTATCGAAGAATTTCTGAAAGTCAAGCAACATCAGGTTTTCTGCTTTTGTACAGTCGAAGAATCGGTAGATTTCTCCAATGGTGTCAAATAAGTTTGCAAAACAATTACGTGTTTCCTCGGACATGTATGTCTGCAATCAAAATTTCGGTACGAAGATTTTTTGTTCTTTCAAATTTTTTCATTCTTTAAATCGTTTTTGTGATGAAAGACTTCAGGATAAAAAGGCGATAGTAACGTGGTATTTGTAGGTTCCCTCTTCTGATAATTGGAATGATATTAGCCTGCTTTCAGACCTGTGGAACCAGCCCAGTTGTTTATCTGAAGCCTGAAAAACCTGCTTGAAAATGTTCGCTAAGGTTTGTTGATTTCTTTGGTTGTTTCTTTAAATACACGGGAGCTCGGCCTTTAGGTCTTGTTAATTTGAGTTCAAAAGGATGAGGTTTTTTAGACGTCTTCCATCGAGATTTTGTAGTTTGTTAAAGGCAGCTGGATGTTCAAGGCCAAGGTTGTAGTACAACTGTTCAACTGTTCATGGTTGTGAAATTACAGTTAAATCCTGCTTATTGAACACTGGAGTAAATTGCCCAATTCTGTTTATCGCATAACTTTTGCCTCCGGCTTGGGCCTCACCGTCAGTGTCGATCAATGATCCAAAGGTAACTCTTTTGCGGCGCCTATCATATGAATCTTTATGGAAGATTTTTTGGATTTGTTTCGACTAGTGCTGCAACTGTGATTTCTTCATCGCGCTTTGATTGTGTGATCATTTCCCTTGAAACGTTACACAAGACAAAATTAAAATATGTGGGTGATTCCAAATTCCTGTAGGACTATGCAAATATATCCTCAAAATGAAGGAAAACTACAAATTCGGTAGCAAAAACACGTCTAAGTCCGGACGAAGTAGTTTAAAACCCCCTAAAAACTAGTGGCATGACCGCAAGCACTCTCACACTTCGCGTCATCAACAAATCTAATGGAAAACAAATAGACGATTTTTAGCTGCTTCTTGATCTTCAGTCCGATCGTCAAGAACAGTCTACGGAGCTCGGTAACAATGCATGGTCTCAGACGTCGGTTTACAATATTTCAGCGCTTCTATTCGTCTTTCTTCTACGAGACGTTGAAAGTTTCAAGACACTCATTGCAGCGATGTAAAAAATAGAAAGTGGGCAGAATTTCAGAGTGCGCGTCAAGCTGCGCGGCACGGCCACAATCATAATAAATATCATTCGTCAATAAGAGCAGGGAACATCAGACGCTCTTTATGTTGGTGTAATTTACCTAGTCTTGTTTTTATCAGCGCATATCGTTTCAGCTTTCATTTCAGCGCATCAAGGGTCGCGGCTCTGCTGTGAGCGCTCATGATATTTCAGACAGAAGAGACGCGGCTGAAGATGCCATCTGGAAAAGTACGTATTTTACCTTTCAAGATTTTTGCGAGCCATACAATTTATGAGGAATGTGTGGTGCTCATTCCTAATTTCCCAAGAGACGTTCCTTTGCCATAGCGCGGCATCGCTCCCCGTAGGTGCCGGCATCTGCACGCAGCCAGCGCGGGGATCAACACCCAGATAGAAGCTGCTTGTATTATCCCTAGTAAATTTCATGTGCTCCTCATCGTGCGGTGTATTTTTCTTAGACAATTTTATCCAGCGAAGAAAGTGTGCTTGAGTTTTAATCGTCCAAAACACTAAAATTCTTCTCTCGGGCATGAATGTGTGTCAGTAGTTTGAGTTTCTCTCCGCGAAAGCTTATTGACACATCATTGATAAGGTAGTATTGTTTTTCTTTTTGTACATCAATAAGCTCTATATATCTGCTTAATCGGTGTTATCGGCTGTTGAAATTGCAAACAGTTTACTATTTAATTGTAAAGCAGAATTGAGGAAGATCAAACTTTACGAAACAAGCGGAAGTGGTGCATGCAAATACAGCGCTGAATTCGATCTTCTACAATTTTCTAAACCCCTCATGTCAAGTTCATAAGCACTTAAGTACAGAAAACGAACTTGGCAAAAAATAAAATAATAGTGTTTTAGTTGTTTTAGATTTGAAGTTCATTATATGTTTACGCAGCACTTGGGACAAACTTCGATGTTCTTGAAAGTTCCGGACTTGGACTTTATTATGTACATCAGCGCGGAGCGTGAAGTGCACGGATGCCAATTTTCAACCTTTCCACTTCTAAGTTTCAATTAGAGTTGACCTTTCGGGGATGCAAAGGATATTCATTCTCTATTCAGTAACGAAATGCCGAGGTATTTTAAATAAAAGAACATTGAGTGAATCAGGCTGAATACACCCATTAAAAATTAGTAAAGTTTCGCCAATGGTTGTCGCTGCAGTTCAGCATAGTAAGGTTTATTATGGTCGATTTAGAGCAGCAAATTACGCCAATTTTGGTGCGTTGTTACAGCGAAGATCCCTAGCAACCGCCAGATACTTAGTAATAACTGGAATAAACAATAATAGGTCAACACAGGGAACTACAACACAGCTGCCTGATGCAATTCGCTTCCGATCAGTGAAGTTAACTGACTGAATTACTGCAGTGACACGCGAAGTCATGGTGAGAGAAAATTAATGTGAAATATGAAATGAGGTCTGTATCGCAGCAATGTGGTTACTGCGCAGAGCTAATGTAGTACGATTATGAGAGGAATACTGCAGAGAAGATAATGTTGTAGCTAGTCTTAAATATTTCCGATCAGTATCAACTTCTGCTTTGAAGCATAGGTATTAAAAAATAATTTCGTCACCCAATCGATCAACGCATTTTTGAAAATATTTTCAAGACCCTCGACAGCGAAAAAGTTCAATTATGGCTGATTCATAAGCAGCGCAGATTATTAAGGTGCGGACGAATTTGCACATTACAATATTTGTCCTATTCTGAAACTAAATGTGAAATCAAAATGCAAAATGCGTTACTCAAACAATAGTTAGAATGAAAAGAAGATAGTGTTTGTGATGAACACATTGATCACAAACTGGCATTAGATTAGTTAGATTAGTCGTTAGTTTTAGCCTCCCTACCCTCAGCAACAAAGGCGATCCATATAGAGGACGGAGGAAGGCACCATTTAGTATGGAGTTAAGGAAACGCGGGATCTATGCAGAAAGGGCATAGAAACAGTAAGTTGAGAAGGAAGTTCATGAAACAAGATCAAAGTTGAAGAAGAAAGTAGTAGGTGCTGAAAAGCAGGACAGCAGTGAACCGAAAAAAGGTGGTCCTTAACATAACAAAAACATTTTCTTTCAACAAAAGTAAGGCTGCCGAACTCTCAGTTCGGGCTCTCACATTTTCCCCGTGTACGCGCTAATTCCCATAGATACAATAGCTGTATCCCCCTGAGGGGGTCACAAACTGGCATTTTACAAGCAGTTTTCAACAAAAACGTGTACCTCACGAGTTACATAATCTTTTTCAAACTCAAAAAATTCAATTTGATGTTTGTTCTGTAGATACCATGTGTCGTATAGAAGGATATCACTCGACAGCCCCCAGCGTTATATGCATTCTTTGGAGTCCTGCCGTTTTTGGCCATATTTGCCATTCTTTTTCGGTCTCGAGGGTCTTAAAATTATTCACTCATCTCTCAGATTCGTCAAGATGGGGCACAGAAATCACCGTTTCTCGTACTTATTTTATCGTGTTTTAGAACTTCTTCTTATTTCGTTCTTAAGGCTTTTATTTCGTGTACAGTACTTCTTGAACCATCTCTGCACCGTTCAGGAGTTAAAGAGAATCGATGCAAAAAGCCTCCTCGATGTTTCATCAACTATCTGAGCAAAGGAGCCCATAGCTGCAAGAAAGCAAGATAATCATTCGAAATTGTCCAGTTCTCAAGTTGGTCACATAGCAACGTGTATTAATTTAGAAAACCTGTGTAGTCTTGAAAAGAAATGCGTTGATAGGAACAAAATTCCTCATTTGATTGATTTCAAAATTTTCTTAAATCAAATTAATTTAAAATGTAACATTTCATTAGAGACGACTTAGTACCAAGTTTTTTTGATTAAATATGAGCATTTTCGTTCCAATTTGTTTTCATTAGCCGGTGTTCTTTATCTCTCCGTATAGTTAATATTTGTGTCAACAGATACACCACTAAACTTGTCAAAAATTTTTTAAGCATATTGCAAAACATTTTTTCAACATTTGGAGTGTTGTTTTTTTGTCCTACTTCTTAGATCGCTACCAATTTGAGCGGCTTAAAGCCTGTTCCATTTGAAAAAAGAACAGTTGATAATATTCGTTGTCTGCATGTTTGTCTTAGAGGTGGCGGATTTTTTCTTTTTACTTTGAGAACTAAACAATGTTTTCAGCACGAACTATTCGCTCGCCGTAAATCCAAATCTCACACAATAATTAATTATGTCAATGATATTAGCATGAAAAAGCAGCACGCATTGCTAATTACGTCTGTTGGCGATTAACTTCATAAAATTCCAGTTTGAACCTCATTTTTGACCATAAAACAGCGAGCGCAGTTCTATTTATGGCCGATCAAATTACGGTTGACTGCTGCAAAATGTTCTGGAGCGCCTGCATGAAATGGCGGCACGCAGCTCGCAATGAAACATTAAACAAGAGCACAGGGAATTGAATTTGACAAATTTATTTGTAGGAGAATTCTATTGGAAGTTTTAGGCAATTGAATTGTAATTATCGGCATTCATGTCTAATGATAAAGAAGATTGCAGAGTGATCACTAAATTTTTTTTTTATTCCGGGAGACTAGGTTTGAAGGTATGTGGAGAACAGCTTCGTTATATTTTATGCTGCATTTCTGGATATCAATCATGGCTCCTCAAATTTTGACTTGCATTGTTGCGTTCGTGAAAAGTAATTGATATCCTTATTAGTTGAGCGTCATTAGGTGAAGGATGTAATGGGCTCATTTATAAATCCACGTACAAAATCTTGAATAATAGTCATGCAGTATAGACAACAAAACCACAAAATATAGATTTCTTACAAATCGGTAAAATCGTAAAAAGAAAAGACAACAAAATAGGCTACGCTGACATTTCTCGCACCATAATGTCATGGTGAAAATTTTCATTTTTTTTATGTCTCTCTTCCTCACTGACCGAAATACTTTTGCCCTCGAAGCAGCTTGGTGCTGGCATAAAATGGCAGTTCTTCGTTGATGGGTCGCGCAATTAACTGTACTGTACGAACAAAAGCGATTCAAGTTGACCTGCTTGGATTATTCAGTGGAGTTTCCAAAGGACAGACATCATTTGAGGCTAGCTAGAGCAGATCTCGGTGTCATGCGCGTTCGGCGTTCAGGTCCGAGATTTTCAGACGAAAGTTGATGAGTTGATTCATGGCCAGCGAGTACTTTGATCTCCGTAAAAGACCAGCTTTTGAAGCCAAGCCATTCCGGAAAATGCGCCCGAAAGGTAGGTAATCTCAGTTCCGCTCCTCTTTTTAAGAGCTGCGAGAACACGCAGATTACCCTCAGCCAGTGCGAATGAACATTTGTCCAATTTTACACGTTTTGAGGAACTCATCTCCTGAATTTCGTTTATCGTTGCCGAGGAACGTGTTTCGTGATTAGGCATGCAAAAAAATTCCTTAAATACTTCTGATCTTAAAACGGAATGTTGAGCGTTATGTTTTTGTACGCGAGCGTTTCGCCAATTATCCTTAAACAATTGGCAAAAGCTTTAATAAAACAGTAAACATCACTTCAGAATTCCCTGGTAAGAGATCTACTACTCTCACTACTATGTATATAGGAAATAATGTTAATACTAAATTTGACGTTAATTTTTGTTCCTAAATCAATTATTTTAGGCTTGCACTTTAGTCTCACTGAGAAAATAATAACAGTGCATATTGGAGGTGAAATCTTAGCCGGCGAATGAAAAAGAAATATTTATTTATCTGTGTTCATTCCATGTTCGGTTGATACCGCAAACAAAATATGCTTGTTTAAATAAAATAATAAATTGAGTTTGAGCCTTCTCAATGACGTTCATTCCAATAAGAATATTTATCATCAGTAATTTTCGTGTCTGAAAAACACGAGCAGCATCGAAATCGACCAAAAAAATAGCTTCATCGCAACTCATTATTTTGCATGTTTCGTAAGCAAATTCACGAAGTTGTAACGAGGTTCCATTTCCGTTCAGCTTACATATAATATTCAGCAGTAAAATATCAATCTCTTTCATTACTGGATGATGGTAAATCACGATACAATTCGCTTAGTCTACAAGTTCTGGAGTACAAGATGCAATTATGGGTCAGGGAAGATTTGCTTCTTCTTGGATATGCTTCATTGAAGGTACTCGTATGTTGCTTATGCCATGAACCGCAGTGTTGAGTGTGACATCCCACTCGCTTAGCGGTGAGGAGTTCACTCAACGAATAAATAATTGAAAAACATTTATGGTTCAATGTTTCCAGGAGACACTCCTGTCCTGCTTGTCTTCAGGAGATTATAAGCGATGTCCGGCTTCTCACAAAACCATTCGAAAATTAGCAATACAACCCTCAGAAAATATTAAAGATTCAAATAAATGGATAGTTTGAACATGCATGTAACGAGCTTATATTGCTTATGCTTGAAAATAAATGAAGCCATGTTTTTATGAACATATTTTCACTAAAAATCTGGGTAAATAGTTCAGAAATCAAGCGCGCAGTCGAATTTTTTGCCCACAAATCTGTAATCTGCTTTTAATATTTAACCACTTTTTCGAAAACTGTTCTTAAATAACATTTTCCAATAAAATCTTCAGAAAACACATTGCATACTTTATACGCTAAGCAAATAAAATATAGAGATAGGGCCTACTCTGTGAGATTGCTAGAGTGTTTGTCGTAGAATTTGCGCACAAATTCAGTCTGACAGCCAGTATTTGCCAGATTAGATGCTAGATTAAGTCTCCCTAGCTATCCGCAAAAAAGCGTTCCAAAGAGAGAAAGGGGGAAGGAACCATCAAGTAAGGACTTAAGGGAACGCGGAATTTATGCACAAGGTGCATAGAAGCAGGAAGTTGAGAAAGAAGCTTATGAAGTAAGATAAAAGTTGAAAAAGAAAGTAGTAGGAGCTGGTAAACAGCACAGCAGTGAACTGGAAAAAGATGGTCTGTAACAAAGCAAAAGACCTTTTCTATTTAAACAAAAGGAATGCCAACCTAAACTTTAGCACGGGACTTCACATATTCACCCTGGGAGTACTAATTCCTACAGATACAATAAGTGTATCTCCCTGAGAGGCCAGTATTAGCCATTTGAAGCCAATATGTGATGCGTTAAAGTTTACTCTCCTTTTAAGTAGATATGAAATTTCCGGAGTAATATTTGCAAGCTTATGCTCAAATTTCTAGATGCTGGAATTTATAAATTTGGGTTTAGATGCAACGGGTTACGAAATGCTACTAATGATGGGAACGATGAACAAATCGCTTCGTGTCCTACGAAAGTGATTTTGCCGCAGATTTTCACCTTGGCAGGATCTAAGCTTTCATTCATCTGATCATGTGAAGATGAATGAAAATTAGTTGAAACTAGAAAGGACATTCGTGTTGCAAAAAATATCCTCGAAATAAAGTGACATGTATAAATAAGCAACACAGCAGTGCATGTATATTATTTCATTGAAATAAAAGCTCCTTTTACTTCCTTCAATTACAATGACCTTTGAGTCCATTGTCGTAGGTAACATTCAAAACATTTCGAGACAGCCTATAACACACTATGCCACACCAACCACCATTTTCTGAAGAAATTTATTTCATACTTCTTTGAGAGAATGCTGCAGGTAACTATGTGAAAATGAATCGCAGATATTTTAATTCAGAATTAACCACAGAGAAAAATCCATTAAGATACGATAAAACGAAGAAGGAATCCCGTTTCCTTATAACAAAATCTCTTTACTGGTTCAGATAACACTGTTTTGAGTTGTCCGGGAGAGCTTCTATACTAGACGGCGAATGGCTTGTTTCTGCAACATCTTAAACCTCCTTAATGAAGAAATAAAAATTTGCTCAAATCCCATGTTTGTTTTACTATCATCATGAAGGAAAACTGAATATTTCTATTGTTCAGAAATCGTAGCTAATACTATGGTCCAGGAGTGTTTTTGAAGTGCAAAAACTGCTTGCTGAGAGTTTGAGAAATGTACAAGAGGCTTTTCTAGCACTTTATTTATAATTCGGGTAGGTAAACAGCTCATCAGCACCAGAAAGTTTCTGTAGGGAATCACGATATCTGTAAGAGCTCCGCACTCGGAACATGTTCAAAACCTATGACCTAGCCGGTCGTTCGTCATGTCGCAGACTTGGTAATAATTGATGAAACTTTAGCATCTTGAAGTGTTAATTTCAGCATTTTCTAACAATGTTTAAGATATTTTTTAATCCCTTTCATATCTCCGTCTGACATCTGGATTGACCTCTTGGGACTACGTCGGACCATTTCTTTGACAGCTCGAAAGGCGACAACCCAGCGATTTTAAAATTTAGATCCGATTGGTTTGAAATTTCATCAGTTCATGTATTTTTTGTAAAGAAACATATTTTACTCATGTAGTTTTTTCGATTTAGCCCTTAGTTTTTTGAAAAAGTTTCAAATTTGTTTTTTTTGTTACTTTTTAGGGATTTTTAAAAAATTAGAAGTTAAAGATTTTTTTTGCTAGGACAAAGTCAAAGACAGTTTTGAAATCCGTGTAACATTTCAAAAAAACTTAGGGATCCGAATTTTCTCTTTCCTTTTGGTTTTTTTCATTTGCGATTTTCGATCATTAACTAAACTATATCATATTTTTTGTTTTGAACTGTGATAAAAAAAACTAAATACGAAAATTGAGAAATCAGGATCTTTTAGTGTGTTATAATTGTTCCAATGATTCCAAGACTGTCTTTGTTTTTCTTCACTATGAAAACTCACTGACTTCTATTTTTTTTTATGTTGGAAATGAGGTTTTTACACATAAAACAAAAAAATTATGCGTGGTGAAGTGTAATATAATGGACATTTTTTTACTTGAATGCTGTTTTCATGTTGTATTATCATGTACAAATAATATGCGTGCACAATTTCATTTCAACACTGAATTGAATGTTATACTTGCGAAAATTATTTAAAAAAATACACATATTTTTCATTTCTTGAGGAATGGTAATTTTTTTCAGATTGATTCTTCTGAAAAAACATTCTATGTATTTTTTTAAAGAAACACACTGTTCGTGTAAATTTTTCGATTTGGGCCTTTGTTTTTCAGAGTGTAGAAAATATTTGTTTTTTTGTCATGATATCTGATATTTCAAATGAATACAAGTCAATGAGTTTTTATGCTACAATAAACCAAAGACAGTTTTGAAATTCTTGAAACCTTGCTAACAAACTAAAGAAGCCAGATTTATCTTTTTTTTGTTTTCTTTATATATATGCGATCAAAACTTCATGATATTTGGTCCCCTTACAACCCTCGTGGGGAGGGGGAGGGGGATTCTAGTGCCCGTAGCTTCATAAAATTTTAGGACACAGTAGCCCGCCACCTAAAGATCCTTTTTCAGCCAAAAAGTAGTCAATTGGGCCCGAAAATCCCTGGGTTGTAGACTGGGCGCTTATGAAACTCGAATGCAAATACTTCGAGGAAAATCTTCGATTTTTTCAAGAGTTTCGAATCGGTGTTGGCTGCAATAAACTGTTAATTCATTGCCTTCAGTACCTTGGTAATCTCTCCTCGTCTTTCACCCGTGCAATTTAGGCGAACAGTAATCGGTTTTGAGTTTATAATAAAATATGTGAAACATTAAGTCATTTCGAAAAATGTAGTAGAATAAACATGTATGTACTCCTATCCACAGAGGGTACATAAAAAGATGAGGGTCATAGTTTAATTAATTAGTTTAATTATTAACATGGTTTAATTATTCAAAGCAGTTAAACAAACAATTTTGAAATGAAATTGAAACCTTGTTATTTGGCTTAGAAGACAATGACGGAGCTTTTAGTATGATGTACGAGTTGATGCTACATGTATAACACTTCTTACTAGTATCTAACTAAAACCTCTTAGGCTTGCATTAGTCATAATGTTCCATGTGTCTTATGAATGTTCAACATTATTTACGAACGCTCAATATAATCATCTTACAGCATATGCTGATATTAAAACAATGAATAAAACAAAGAAACTATTATTTCATTTGAAAACTGTTATTTTCGCGCAAAAGAGTTGGCCATTATTTCGAGGTTGAATCCGAAACCTTTCTTTGAAATTGATAACGGAGCGTTGATTTTTTAGCTAATTTTCTTGTTGTTTTGCACACAGGTTTCTTTAAATCATTTCCTATGATAAACAAATTTTGAAGATGACCAACAAATGATTGCACCTTCTCATTTTCAACGAACATGTATAGGTTATAACACATCTACAAATGGGTAACAAAATCGTCAAGTCATATAATCATGCATCTCTGAAATGTTCACTTTTTGCTATAAAATGTACGTACCGGTGCTGTGCGTGAAAGCTGAGAGTAGTGATTGTGACTGATGTTTCTTCGCTACTTCTACTCTGGTGCCTGATTGTGATTGATGTGATGGGCATGAAAATTAGGTGGCAACCCGAGAATGATACATTGTGATAATATTATTCTAATAGAAATGTTCTATTCTTATTATCACGACCAATCAAAAATGGCCTTATTCGATGATGTTCGATAAAACAGCTACATCATTCACGGCGAATATGGTAATAACAGAAAACAGCAAAACGCTCTTATTGCATGAAAATCTGAAAGTGTATTTCGAGCGTATCTGAGTCAAATGATATCCTACCTTTTGAAATTTTCTTTTATTGAATATTAAGATAGATCCACCAAATTATTCAAAATCCTTAGTTTTCAGTAAACTCTCAATATTTATCCCGATACATAATTATTCCGATAAATAGCGTTCTTTATAACAAATTCCCACAAAATTTCAAGTCCGTTGAATTCAGGGCTCTAAATTGCTTCGTCATAATAAAAATTTGCCTTTTTAGACTCTAACAATTTCTGAACAGGTTTCGCTGTGCTCTTTGGATCATCATCGTGTAGAAAAATGCTATGACGCCTTAGGCCTAGGTCAAATACTTTTGCAGATTGTTTGACATTCTCTTTGTGAATTTATATGTATTAAAATTATTTCAAAATTCGATCTATCTCAATAAAATTATAAGTGTTATCGCCTGAGAAGCAGTACCAAAGCATCAAACCATCACCACCATATTTCAAAGCATGAAGTATGTTTTTGGGGGAAAGCTCCACCTCTTTTTCTATATAAAAAAAACATGTTAAGGTCAAAAGCTCAAGCTTTGTCTCCTCTTTCTAAAGGTTGGATGACCATTAACTTATTCTTATCCCCCTGAGCTTTAGAAACGGACCAAAGAGTTAATACGTCTGCTTTGCATTAGAGGTTCTTTTCTTGGTGTACAATTTTGAAGTGTGTTTCTTTTTAAAGTTCTCTAAATTGTTGATTTATTTTTTGCCAGTGTTGTTCAAATTGTTCTGCAGTAACTCAATTGTTATAACTTTATTCGAAATATCTGCAAGAGTTATATAATTCTATTAGGTCATTGCGAAATTTTCTGCTTTCTTGAATGCACTTTCTTTGCAGTTTTCTATTGAATCAAACTTTTAAATATCATCACTATGCTTTGAAAAGTCGCCACATGAACAACGAATTGTTTCGATATAGTTTTTTAAGCCTTACCATTCTGTAATGATGCGGGATCTTATTAGATCGAGAACTGATCGAGGATGTTTTTCATTAAACTGTCTTACTGAAGATTTAACTTTAAAAGATGCGATTCTACAAACTACTCTGAAGTAAGCGACAAAGAGTATTATGAAATAATCCAAGTCATTCATGGATGATTTTGTAAACAAAAAATATGCTTTTAATCAACATTTTAATGGTCTTAATTGTTTACATGCGTGTATGTTTTTATGCATGTAAGTCAGAGTCAACTGCAATAACATTGGAGAGAAACTCAACACTGTTGTCACAAACATTAGAGTGCAAAATTCATAACCCTGCTGTGGGTACTGATAGAAGGCTAAATTTAACATTCTCACAAAAAGCATCGCAGATACAAGTTGACATGAACATCTATTTTGGGAAAAATCTTTATGCAGAAATAAATTAAATCAGCTGCAGAAAGAGCGATTCAGCGGTTTCTGAAGGAGCGAATAACTCTAGGGAACAAAATTATTTTTTTTTGCCAGTTACACACTCTCTGAAACCTGTTCCTAGAGGAATTGAGGTCACTGATTTCAAATATGGTATAAGTTATTTTTGATCGGGTCAAGTTTTTTGCAGTGAGTTACCCCTCATTTACCACTGACAATTTACAGTGTAGGTAGACTACCAGATGCTACTAATGAAATTCTAATTCCGTACAAATTAATGTTTTTCAAAACCCATTTCGCGCTTGCAGAATTAATTGATAATTACTTTTTCTTACCTTGGCAACACATTGAAGATTCATCGGGGGTTTTTGCTGCGAATGACAAATTTATTCAGGTAAAAACTTGCGTTTCATGGACGGTCTACATAGAATGTCGTTTCCCTGTGCAGTCTCTCTGAATGCCACAGCAATACTTGACCATCAAAAGAACGTCCCAGCGACCTTGATATCGATCTCCCATGATATTGATATCCTGGTGAAAGCGTTCACCCCACTCTTCACTCACATCCTCCAAATTTGCCGGAAATTCAATATGACTGTTCAAGAAATGCATCTCAATGCTCATTTTGTAACCTTACCCCTGGAAACTTTCCGTTAAAGGTTCAACTAGCTCTTTATGTGACTCTGATTTCCTGTTTCCAAGAAAGTTCCTAACGACATAAGCGAATAATTCCCTTGCACTTTTCTGAACATCATTCATAGAATGAGTGAAAGCTTGATAAGCTTGATCGTTAATAAGCTTCCTAATTTGAGAGCCGTCGAAAGTAAACGTTTGAACTTTCCTGCTGTTGCACCGCGGAACGCGTCACACAAATATTTGAAACAGTCGCGGTCAGTATTGAGCGCCTTGACGAACTGTTTCATAAAACCTAGCTTGATATGAAGGGGCGGGAAAATCAATTTTTTCGTTCCACCAGGGGATCATGAATTATGTTGTTTTCCCCACCATTGTAGCTTTGCCTAACTGGCCATTCCTTCTGAATCCGGTGTCTGTCTTTGACTTTGCTGTCCCAGAGGCACATAAGGCAAGGGAATTTTTAGCAGCCATTTTGCTGTCCTAACAAAAAATTGATCATTTTTTTGCCAACACAAAAGATCTATTTTGTGTTTTTCATATTTGACTATAGGTCCAATACTGTTTTGATGCGTTCATATATTGCTTTCAGGTTTACTAAGTGTCTTACGGGTGTTACACCGAAAATGTTGACCATGTGTAATACAACACATTTCAGACTCCACTTAGAGCTGCCTTTATTGATGCGCCACGTTTTCGGATCATAACCTGTAGCTCCCATCGTGGTTACTAATCCAAGAATATCACAACAGTATACGAAGTTGATGTTAGAATAAAAAAACTGAATGAGGTTATCTTCTCAATTGCGACAGTATGTTTCCTTTCCGTCAATTCCCACCAAGCTTTTCTCTTTCAATCGTGAAGCCAACAATTCTGACAGTTTTTCAGACAAACCCAGATCTAGAACTAAATCATTTAGTTCTTCATGGCTGAATGTTTGCGGTTCTATTGACACGCCTTCAAAATCTGAGTCACTGTTTCTGTTATTTTACCCCTCTGTCAACCCAGTGTCACATTCGCTGTCAAAATGAAAAGAAGAAAGTTGAGTGAAAATAGGATATGAAACATCATCAGAATGCAGCACAGGTCTGATTGCTGAATCTAGACTAGGGTATGTTATAAGCTGACGAGATTTCCCAGTGAAGACATCAGTAAGGCAGAAGTAACAATCTGTGACATGGGCTCGTGGCTCACGCCATATCATCGGAATGACAAATTTTGTTTTATTTTTTCCTTTAGTTCATTGACGCAAATATTCTTTTCATGAATGACATAGCTTACGTGGGGACCAAGGGTTTATCTTGATCTTCAAATTTCACTTGAACGTAAGAAAAGTAAGCTCGTTTCACAAATTCACTAATGTTCCTTCTTTGCTTTAGAGCTGTACATGTATCACACATGTAGCAGAACGCATCCGGACGCGTTACACATTGCCTTTCACTTGACTGAGAAGCCATTTTTCTTTTAACAGCTTTCTGGAATATGTAAAAAATAACACTTCTTACAGTGATGGGATTTCATTTACCTTTACTGTACTTATACATTTAATCAAAAATTTTGATTAAAATAAAAAACGATGGCTCAGCTTGAAAACTAGGCCTAATCTTCACAAATGAATGCCATTTTCGGAATCAGTGATCTCAAATTCACTAGGACCAATTGTCAGAACTCATGCAACCAAAAGTGTGTTCCCAGTGTAATCAATGGCTTTCAAGGAACATAATTTTGAGCGACTTCAAAATACATTGAAAGCAAATTTCACTTAAACATTTTTTAAAATTACGTCACTTTGGTAGCGACTAATGTAAAGTTTTGACCTACGGGAGTCCGCCATAGTCGTATAAATCATGTCTCGTTGAACATTGATCTCATGAGTGTTGTTGGTTCCTTCAGGTCTTTTTCTCAGCGTTACTGCCGAAAACAGACAGTGGATGGTGACAACCAAACAACCGAGCAACCCAACAAGATTACCTGATTTATTTTTATTTTTGGGGCCCACAAAAACTATTGGTAATTTTTCCTCGTGCTTTCAGCTAAATTGGTTTCAACGCTCACCGTATAAAGAATGTTTATTTTTGAAAACCTCTTAAGACTGATCTACACGAGCGAAAGTTGTCAGCTCAAACGAACAACTTTTTTCTGTAGCAACAAAGCACACATACTTGACGAACGCTCCACAAAAAGTTGCTTGCAATTGCAACTTCTTTCTGAACAGCTGATTCACATGTACAAAATTCACTCATCTGTGGTGTGCAGAAATGATAACTCTTGGCCTTGTGTCATATATGTGAATTCTCAATAAGTGTTTTAATCACTTGAGTAATTTTTTCTGACGCATTTCTGGAGGACAAGGAACAAAGTGAGCTGGAAATATACACCCACGAGTGAAATAAATGTGAGCAAAGACTTTTCATAGCCAGGGGACAAAGCAAGGGTGAAAAATGTTTCCACTGATTTGAAATATTAACAATGGATGCGCACATTAGTTGAATTCCAATGTATTTCTTCAGATTTCCTTGCCTGCAACATGCAAAACAATAGAAAAACATTGCTCCATAAATACCTAGGTTTTTCTTGCCTCTATAGAAGACATAGCTCGAGGTGAAGTTGGGATTCGGCCGACAAAACTCGGCTGTGACCTATTTCTTAGAATCGCCACTTCCGCCAACTTGAGCTGGGCATTGCAGTAACTTTTGTTGTGCGAATGTACGTCTGAGCAACTTTTGCTGCTAGTATGTATTGGACTTATAGCGTCCACGTGTATCTGGTGTGCAAATTACAGCGTTATCAATAAATTTAACTTATGAAATTCCTAAACGTGATTCATGAACGTTCAATGAGCTGAAAAACAGACTGTGAAAGAAGCAAACGTTTGGGAAAAAAAAGAGAACAATTATATTTCTGGTCCTAAAAAGAAGAGAACAGCAGAATGAATTCGCTGAAATGCCTTTTTTGCACTTTATGGGAGAAATTCTGACAGTGGAATGAATACTAGGCAACCCGAGAACCAAAGGGTCAGGGAATTTATTCAAAAACAGGTGAAGAAGACGCAGATGTGTTGAAGATTTTCACGTGAAAAAAATACTAATATTTTAAGAAAATATTCACACTACTGTAAACTGTTCAATTTTGAAACACAGAAACTGAGTGAGAAGAATTAGGCATTGATCCAAATCTTTCGTCAGAGAAAGCACTAGTGTTTGCGTTAAGAGCAGTTTTTATTTACAGTGATAAAGTGCACTTCCATTTATTGGATACATTAAACAAAATGAACATTCAATTATTGTCTGGCGGATACTTTCGCGAATTGCCCCAAAGGCAACTGCACTTTGCGAATATTAAAGTCTGTAATATGAAAGATTTCAACCCGTGGAACCACTATGCTTTAAAAAAACGTTCTTTTCTTTCACTGATTTCGATCCGTTACTGTAAAACATTCGAGAAATTTTTGCTATCCAAAACACGTGAAATTCCCCACCGATCTTGATTCTGACAATCTATGCCTCTAAAAACAATTTTGCAAAATTGCACAACTTTAAATTAACGGAATCACTCGAAATTATTCAATCGGAATCCTGCGCAGTATTTTTCACATCAGTTATCGAAGATGTGAAAAAATCAATAAGCATGTAATCAATATTCCACTGGACATGTTTCACGTGACTTTGTAGAACTTTCGAAACTTCTAGACTGCGTTACCTTTGGTAGTCGCAACCCAAATAATAAAACCTTCAAGACTTCATAGAATGGAATTAACTTCAACTTATTTTGCAGATATGCAAAGTTTTATTTCTTTACTATTTTTAAATAATGGCTTTATCTATTACCAGTCGTAGGCGTTGCGAGAAGTAAAGCGATAATGCGATAATAATACTTTATCAGAAAATTCATCGTTGATCGCAAGACTGGAAGAAATTATCACATATATTTACCGCTTCAAAATTCCCGCGATAAATCCAGCGATAAAGTAGACGACGAAAAACCGTTACGGCGAGTTACAGGCTCATTGTTACGTGGCAACCTGATGCGGCCAGGCGCCTGGCGGCCCGCGCTTCTGTTGTCACCAGGGTTGCCAGATTGTATTTTCAGTCCAAATTTCTAAAATCTGGCTTCTTTCAATCTAACTAGGGTCAAAAATTCTGGCTTTTTGGGGACCGTAGTTGTCTTATTATTGAAATTTTATTCCGGTTACCACGGTTTCTTTGAATAGCCCTCAATAGACGCATTTGATCTGAGCTCTGTAATTCACAGTGCTACCAGCGATCCAAAGCTTCTATGTTTGTTATAACTTATACATACTTAATTCTTAGTGCATATTGCTCTTTTAACCAAATATCTAGTTAATATGAATTAGTTTAATTTGTTTTTTTGCGTTTTGAGGTGAGCCTCGAGCGTGCCTCCCGTTCGTACGAACGTTACGTGATTTTGTGTTTTAACTTTTCCTCTTCGGAAATCGTTTAGGTTTTTGCGTTTTATTTTGCGTTATTAATTAGTGTTGCGGCGGGAATAGTTCAGTGTTCAAGAATAGTGAATTTAGTGATTAGTGAGTCACAAGATGTCAGGCAAGAGGACAGTGGAGGACTTTTTCAGCATGAAGGCCAGCAGCAGTGATGTGACTCAGGAAAGGAAGCGGAAATTTTCCGGGAGTTCGGGATCTGTGGACATTCCCAACGTCTCCCGCTCGAGCTCCCTCATGTCCCTGGGCAGTGAGCCAGAGGACAGTAACAGTAACTGTTATTAAGTGATAAATGGTGTTTTAAGTGTAAAATAGATTTTTGAAATGCATGAGTAACAAAAATAAAGTATTTTTTGGAAATATCGCTGGAGTGACCGCTTATCACTTCAATCGTGGCAGGACTTAACGAAAAAAATAATAGCTATATCGTCATCATTTTATCGCAAAATTTATCGATGCCAACCACTGCCCATTACCTTATAAAATCACTGCATCGTTTTTCAGTTCTAATATGACCAATTTTTAGGAAATATTCTTGACAAAATCGACATTTGTGCTAATCTTATTCACAATATAATTTGCATGGACATCTACCTAAATCATCGAATCGACTCATCAAACAAGCAAAACGTATTGCTAGCACAATGTCTCAACTTTTGCGCAGTAAAATGGTGTGCTCATATATGATGAGTTATGAGCCACCGTGTTGATGTTCCTTCATTTTTCCAGTGTTACTACAATACACTTTAACAAGTCATGAACAAATATAACATAATCTATGTTAAAGTTTTGACACCATTGTTTCCACGTACGCGTAGATAAACTAAGACTTTCACGTATGAACACGTGCTCAGAATTTCTTACCGTATATGCATATGTTCACGGAGCTGTAATATATTTCTACTCAAAAATGCCAACTGGATGTGTATCTCGGACTTCTATAAAACCTCTCAGATTTTTGAACTCGAGATTAATCGTCAGGAGCGAGCTGCTGCTATATCATAAGGGCCAAGTAGCTCGTCTCCTACAAAGGCAGTAGCATCGAGAGAAGTCCAATCATTGGTACTAATTTTGTAACAACGTTCAGTAACATGATAAAAATTCAAATTCTAATGTCATTTTAGTGTAAACTCGAATTCATCTCGCAACGCGATTTTCACAGGGAAATCTTTTCAACCCAGTGTTAATTGTGAACTCTAATAAGTATATTAATATCTCTGACAAAAACTTTCAAAATTCATTGTTTTAAGTGAATTCATGTGGCATTTCAATAGATGTATATTCTATTTTGAGTACGTTCCTTCGATTACCAGTTTATATTCCTCGTAGTAAATAATGAAAATTCACCTGCAGGATATACGTTGGGGTGTCACCTTGTACGTGCAAGTTTTAATTATAGAGAAAGTATCGCATGTCAAGCAACCTATTGGTAAGGCTCGAATACTATTGTTTTCCTGCTATTTCGGACGTCTCACGAGCTAAGAAAATCGAAGTTGATGTGCATGGTACAATTGAAGCGTTTGAGCTTTGGACTACGTCTGTCTTCGTCATCTATCACAGAACACTTCGTCTGACTAGACCTAAGCTTGTGTCATAGTAGCCTTTGCATAAAGCCTGAGAGTATTATTTTCTTTTGACAGAAGTTACAATGAACAGATATGTGTATAAGAGTAAACATGCACTATTATCGATGCCGGGTATTTTGAGTTCGTGTTTGGTTGATTTCCAAGTAATTTACACGATGAGATAGATTGCCAAAAAAAGGGAGGAACACTATTCAGTGTCTTTAGAGACCCTTTATTTCATACATATTTAAGGGAAAAGTTCTTCAATTCAGCGAAACGAATATTAGAAGCATGAGCAGACATTACAAGCATGAGCAGAAATAGAGTTGTAATACACAACAGGAGAGCAAGTACATTGCATTTTATTCTGCAAATATGCCAACTTTGTGATCCTTATTGAGACAACGCAGACGGCGAAGCCTGTATCAATCTTTCACTTTAAAAATATATTTACGTCATAATATGAATTACCGATTTTGTCGATGCCCAAAATTTTAAACGAAAATTATATTGTGAAGAAACATGCCTCGGACCTATTTAGCACTTATTGTCTAGACATCTTAATCTTCAAAACAGCGTGCAGCGCAACCTGTCAGAGCTGAAATCAACCCATCATTAATTAATATTCGTGAAGAACTTCTTCGTCTACCTCGTCCTGAAAGCAAAATGTTCCAACAATGTTAGCTTATGTGAATTCGAGCCGAACAAATAGAAACCCAAATGGTTCAACAATTGAAGACAGCTATTGGAGATGCATTAGGATTTGAGGGTAATTGTGTCTGTAGTACTCACTGTTATGGGATGGAAATAATACGACAATGTTTTTCCTAGAAGTGAATCCATACTTATGAAGGCACAAGACCGGCTTAAAAGCATTATGTGTTGAGCTCATGAATTATTGAAGAACGCCTAAGGCAACCGCTATGGCGTACAACCAGTGCAGTGAAATACTAAAATTTTCCACATGATAAGTCATCACTTTTTCACATGAAAAGAGAAAATAATTTAGGAGCAAAAGCCAAACTGAGGCACACATATCTTGCTATCCTGTATGTTTTGTTGAAATTGTTTCATTTGAATATATAGTACCATTTTCACATGAAGCCAATTTCTCACAAGTGAAATAAGCTAACGAGAGCTTGAGGCTAAGAAATAATTCACCTGCAGAGTAAAATTGATAAAAATCCAACTTTGGGACCACCCACCATCATTACATTACTTTTGCGTCAGCGAGTTCACTGAGAGTCATGATATTGCTGTGTGAACTATGGATAAGTTCATCCAAGCGTTGCGATGGCATTGGCAGAATTTATCAGTCACGCTTCGAAAGCTTGAGAGACGTCCCTTGAAGTGCCTCGGCGCTGGACGCTCATGCGAGCAATCAATACTGGAGCTGTGACTTCTCTCGCTTTCATGGAGAATTGCTTGATAGCGTGGTGTATTGATTGCACTCGCTAGTACAGTACACTGTTCTAGTAGTGTCATAACCTGTTGCACTTGCATCGTTCAATTGCATCATCCATGCATCAACAGATTTTTTTGTGTGTTCAAACTTATAAATGTTTCAAAGCCCTCTAAAAACCAATCTTTCATGAACCAATCAATGCTAGTGTAATGTGGTGTAAAGTGAGCATATCAACAAAAAAGTTCATGACACTGCGGAAAACATTTTATAGTTTTCTCTTGATTACTAGCTGTCTGTTTGACACCGGTCTTGGAAAGTAAGTTAAGTATCTGTTTGTGAATTGTATCCTGTATACATATGGAATTAAACCGTGCTCAAGCCATTAGTTTTTAGCCTAAATTGGAATTGAAAAGTACGCTACCAAAATGTAGGCTGAAGCTATAGTTTCAATGGTGCTATGCACTTTGAGCTTCAGTGTTGAAAATTCAGTGCACGATTTGGACACAAAATGAACTCAAGAAGCTGGCAGCAGAGCATACTCCCGCAATATCTAAGATTCTTCATATTTAATAGCCAGGCAATATTCTGATTGATTTATTTGAAATAATTTTAAAATGAGGCTTTGACTCTCTAAATTTAACACATTTTAGAGCGGCTTCTGATAAACGACCTCATCAGCGATTAGTGACAGGTGTGCTCAGAATATTGGTTCTAGCGTGAGCGGAACATTAATGCCTCCGCGCCAATTTCGGAATCATTTGGAAAATTTCACTAAAAATTTACTCTCTCTACGGAACGTCACCGTATCAGAAATGTTTCATTCTTCCGTGTTACTAATACTAACATACAAATAGGTTTTGAAATGACGTAATAAATTAACATACGGAGCACGGTTTTCTCTCGAGTCAAATAGTTTTGGAAGGACAACGATTGTAGGAGACGACTGGCATTTGTTGCTTGACACTCAACTTGCGAACTTTTATGTATCCTACATGATGCATGCACAGTTCAAATATCTACTTATTTTTCCTTTCATTTTAATTTTGAAGCAATACCGTGATTAATTACGTAAATACTAAAACGAGTAGCCAAAAAGAAATAGAATATGAGTGAAGGGCAAACAGCAAACAAGTCGCAATCCTTAACGTGGCTTGTATGAGAGTGAGTAACAAAAGTTGTTGTGTACATGAAGTTGCCATTCACTTAAATGCACACTGGCGGTCAAAAACTTCTCATTAATTCACCTAAAATTTCAGAAACTCCGATTCTTAACCATTAATGGGCCTGCGAGGTTTGAAAACTAAGAAAGTCATTGGGGAAACTGGAGACTTCATTGATTTTTACTGTTTTCCGGACTAAACATGAAGTAATTAATATATGTTAAATCTTACACGTAAATGTTAGGCAGACTCCACAGTATAAAGACCAGCACCTGTTTCGAGTAAGTTTGTAATTATCAATGGAGAGGAATTTAACAAAAATATTGATCGTTTTTAGCAGTTCCAGAGCTACAATAATTATTTAGGTAAAATATGTATCGAAAAGCTTTCAGGAGACTTTTTTCGAATTGATCCTTTAAGTATCATAAAAAGTTATTTGATTCATTGAACAAAAATTTTAAACGTGCAATGAGTGAATACTTTTAAAATTCAACTCTATAACTAATTACTAATGTCAAAACTGCAAAAGACATTATCTGGCTATCAATTAACATGCATACATTTTTCCCTGCTCTGTTGCTCCAAAACTTTTGAATAAGCTTGACACCCTGAACTTTCTATCATTGCAGATACGCTGCTCATTACCTTATGTGTTTTGGGTATCATCTCACAAAGAATTAGAAAAATTTCGATGACAATATCAGAGTTGTAATATTTGATATAGAAGCAAGACGAAATCATGGCTCATCTCATCGTTACGCTCTGGCTTTCGCCAAAAATACGAAAAATTTACCTGGAACTGATCGATGAGATGATTCTAGAAGACCATTGCAAAGCTCAGCAGTTTTGAGCCACCGAATAATCTTCTGGTCAAACACCGGCGACCGACCAGCCCAAAATACAAAGAGGCTCTTCAAAGTCTCGATGGAGTCGCTCTTGCCATTAAAGCTTTTCACGGAGCGAGTGCTGCTTGAGCATGGCTGATTATTCTCGGGATTTTATCGGGATTGAGAGCAATCGATAAATGTTGTTTGGATTATTTTTAGAAATTTTCACGCGTACAGTTTAAATCTAATTTATTCGAATTTTAAGTTATTCAAATACATTCTTGTGTTTTACCCCTGCGATTAATACGCCATTGTTTGAACCAGGATCGTAAGGTTGTTTCGAGGGTCAAACGTAAACCACTTGTGCTAAAATACATATGGGGTTCTTTGATTCTAGGCAGCTTTGATTTTCATAGATTAAGCGATGTGATATCGTGTGGAACCCACAGCAGTTCTCTTCTGATAATTGTGCCCGAAAATGTAACTTTGATGCTTTAATGAGGCGCAAACGCAAGCAGTAATCGCTTTAAAATTTTTCGAAGTGTATTTGAGTACGTCAGCAACTTGCAGTATATACAAATCGAGACAATGGCTGGCTTCAGTCAAGTCTAAAAATACAAAATAAATTAATGAGGACCATGTGCATTTCTGGCTAACGATGAGAAGTTGATCACTGCTCCTATGTCCAGCGTATCCGAAAAGTGAAAATTGTTACGTATTTTTATCATAAATCGAGGTCATTTAGGTGAAAACAATGTTCACTTCTTGAGATGTTCTGTGTGTTAAATTTGAGCACTTTAAATGATAAATCGAAGGTCAATGGGAATAATTTTAATTGTATTATATAACAAATAGTATGTTCATGTGATGACATCATTCAGATGATTAGTGAGCGGAGTAAACCTATTAAAGACCTAAAACACAGGTACTCCAGTTAATGTATATATAGTGATGTAGGTAATTTATTAATAACAATTCGAACAGCAAGCATTACGAAATGTGAGATGGATGAATCCTGAATCGATCATTCAACATTCTAATTTACTGGGAATTATTGATTCTGAAAATGTTTCAATGCATTGTTCTTTTACAAGTTGCACTTTGCATGTTAATGTAAACAGTGTATAGGGCCTCTCAGAAAAAGCAGCACAAATTTGAAAAAGTTTGTCAATCTAAATTCTCCTAGAGTTGGCAACAATAAAATGCGTCTGTTATGCTACGGTATTCACGAAGCCGCAATTAATATCTAGAGTTCGTCTCATGAACATTACTCGTGGAACACTCGAAATGTTCAGCTATCGGTGAACTTCGTCGCGCGGGCCGAAGCTCAGGCTTTAATGTGCAAAAACTCTCCAGTAACCTTGGTAAACAGTTAACGATGTTTGTAAGCGTGCGGCTGGATCTGGTTAAAATTGCTAAGCCCCCTACACGGCAAGAAAAGAGAAAATTTGCAAACCTCACTAGCCAGCTGGCAATAAAGAGGCGTCAATGCCAATCCAGCCTTGTTATTATCGATGTATACTGAGGGAATCGTCAGCATCACAACAATTCACAGGGCTATACTGAAAACTTTTTCATAATTTCTTGTACACGAGGTATGAAGCAAATTATAATTAATAAGATGAAAGAACTTTGTTTGTAGAAGTGCCAGAATGTTTTGAACTAATTGAAGGCCAATGGATAGACGGTTAAGTTATTTACTGATGAAACAATTTTTAGATTTGATGTGCTTCGTACAAACCTTACGATCACTGGCTCGCCTTTTCCAGTACTAGTGTTCAACCCACGATGAACACTTTGAAATCATCGTCATGACCCTCTGCGAGGTTTCGAGTGAGGGTGACGTCTTTACCCACATCCTCGCCAACAACGAAAATTGGATCCCAAATCCTGCTTTAATGTCTTGCAAACACCATGCTCGTACATTACATGGATGAAGACCATGGCTTCAAAAAAGAAGTTCATGCTCCAACAGGACTCCGTTCCCTCTCACACGACGAGTATAACGGTTCACTTGCTCATTGGGTCCTACGTGCAATTTTAGAACAGACTCTTGGTCTTTCAACTCGACTGACTTGAAACCATTGGATTACTATTTTCGGTCACAAATTGTGGCCAGAGTTTGTGCAAAGCCCCAATTCAGCGTATCAGCCCTTTAGAGGTCATCAAAGTTTAAGAGGAGTAAAACATTTGGAAGCGAAAGATATTATCCGCGCCGTGTCCAGGTTTCGAAAGAGCGAAGAAGCCGTCATCACGGCGGACGGAGGCTATATCGAATGAAACTTTTGTTTTCCTAGCGGTCATACGAAGTGTCCAAATTGCAGAGTATGATGCTTTATTTTCATTGCATTATTAGAATTTAGGTATAGAAAATAATATTGTCCATATTTTATGAAAGACCTTGTAAATATGCTTAAAATAACTTTACAGATGAGCTGATGATGACATATCGCGAAGCTCCTAGATTTAGAAGTTAATTTGTAAGCATCTTAGTTGTTTAACTTGATAAAGGTTGTCACCTTGGACATATTACCTACTATTCAACAAAAGCCAGAAAATAAAATTAGCACAGTTGTATTTTCTTGGTAAATGGAAGTGATTAAATGATGAAGTGTGTGATTTCTGGATTGCACTTTTGAGAGATAAGCTTGAAAAGTATTTACGGTATTTATGAATCAAATGATCATTCAACAAAAACTCAAAGCTCACGTTTTCCATGAAATTTAGTTTGCATTTCGAGACAAATCTTGATCTGTCGTTTGTATTTTAAATCCTCTTCACGTTGGTACCGCAGCTCATATCTATTGAGAGTTAATGATGTTACGCTGATAGCACAAAGGGATCTAAATGAACGCATTTGAAATCAACAGATGCATGTAGTCAAATTTATTTGCTCGTCTTTCACCGCAAGGCAAGCTGTTCTGCGAGTGTTGCTCTTTGAGCATAATACATTCGAACAAGATCACGATATTAGAAATTGAAGTTCCAGCGATGAAGATATGGTAACGTTCTCATAGATTGTTACCATCTCCTTCAGCTTCTCTCTACAGGATGCGCGTTGATAGGGATTTTATCACGCATCAAATTCTCCTGCATGAATCCTGAGAGCTACGTTTCTTGCCAAAATTAATATCTGCATGCTTATGATTATCAATATCCACGCGAAGAACTCTGGAAAAATTTTGTATTAAGTTATTATATTTTTCATAGGAATCACTCTTGCCAATTTACAGGGGCATATGAAGTTCATTCTGTTTAAAAATTTGAGTATTTATCAGTCGGCATCGCCAAAGATGCTGGCGTGTGTGAGGTACCTACAGCACTCATGCCTGAGCCCCTCTGTTTTTCTTTACTTAATTATCGCTTACGCGGAATTTCAGAGAAAAGACAGGGAATAAAAGCTATACATTATTTCTGTTCAAATAGAATTTGGCTTGTCTCTTCCTTCAGTGAGAGATTCCTTTATTTTTAGCAGTCGTATCACAAAATTTTGCATACATCGTGTTGCTCACTGTTTTTCTTGTATTCTTTAAGATCATTTCTTAACCCTCTTTGAACTCTTTTCTCTCATATCTGTGATGCCTACCAGGATTTCGAGAAGCATTTTTAATAAGTTAAAAATGATAATTAATTTAATGGAGTCACCGGGCAAAGGAAATAATATAGCATTAGACAAAGCCCAACATCACGGTCTTTTCCAGTGGCCACGATTGATTCAATGAGATCTGGAACAGGCTGTAAAAAATACTCAGAAGGCAACTTCTTTATTCCTAAAATAAAGCACTACGTAAACGAAAACATGTATGAGTTTATTTGCACACTCGTTTTAACATCATAGTTGTAATCAGAGAAAAAAATGTAACGGTTCATTTGAGGAAATGTCTCATTTAGTGGAAATGAGGAACATGAATAAAAATGACAGAGAAGTCATCAAGATGACGCTGGCTCAAAAGAACAAGTAAATGGTGGCGAACGATCACAACAGTCGAAGTGCGTTATACATTCATGAGATTAAATGGCGTATAGCCGGTAAAATACCGAGCCAAAATGAATTAAGGCCAACATCAAGTAGAAAATGAATGGTTAGGAGCGAGGCTAAGAGGTGTTATACAGGGACAAACCTCTCAACTGTATCTGAAGAAGCAGCAAGTTGAAATGAAAAAATATGTGCTTAGATACTACAGAAGGTGAGATAAAGCCTCAGGTATCGGGGTAACTTGTGATTCAACTTTACCTTGACACCTATTGCACACCTACGCCATTTCTAGGAGTGAAAACATCTCACAAATCTACCGAAAACCAATGAACGCAGACGAATATACGGAAGCTCGGAGAGATATAGAGCTGCGAGGGGAGTCAAAAAGGGCCTAGCTGCGGGGCCACAGCCAGGTCTAAGATGATTTTTTTTGAGATAATTTTTAAATTATCCCGAAAAAACTTTCTGAAACTGATTTCGCTGTCACTGAATATCTTCAATTTTTTTCCAAATTCTGTTCACACTGACTGCAAAATCAGCATGAAAAGATTGTTGAATACAAAAAAGGCAAAATGATCTTTAACTTACTGTCAATTGATTCACGATATTGTGATTAATTAACAAACGCACTTGATTACGAAATTAAGTCCACGGTAAACGCAACCAGTGTTTAACTATCTCAGACACTAAGAGAAAGAAGAAATGACGCAAAAGATGGTGTAAGTGTTCTTACTTTGATACGTAATAATTACAATTCCGAAAAGGAGCACCAATGAATCAATGTAAATTCTACATCGGGAACATTTCGGAAAGTTAGAATTCTATTTGCAGTTTTGAAACATGAAAAAGAAGCAAGTGAAACTAACATCGCACACGAAAGATAATAAGATAAATAAACATGTATCTGTAAAAATTAAGATCCTCACCTTCATTCAGACACAAACACAACAAACACACACCCTCACTCGCCTACTTACACAACCAGGAACAAGCGCTTACGACACATAAACTCATGAAAACCACACTTACACAAACGCGCTCATGACACACACACACAATACGCACACATAACTATGTCAGTAAGTTGGCAATGTACAGTTTGAGTGTACTTAAGTCTTTATTTATGTTAGGCTTATGCATGTATATGAATAAAGACTCCAAAATCCAAATATCTTGTTCAAAACTTGCTGTAGACAAAGTAGAGCAATTAGTTTTTTGAAAGTATTGATTGAAAGGCTGACTATCTCGAATCGCTGAATGGAAAGGAGAAGTGAGTCTGCGACCGGTTCTCCTTTCCATTCAGCGATTGGAAAGGAGAAGTGAGTCTGCGACCGGTACTTTGGATAATTCCTGAATGTTGGCTGTGTCTAATAAATTGTTGAAGATCGGTACTCCCAACATAAGGGTGTGTACAGCAGTCACACGTATAGAAATAGACGCATTCACTCCACAGAGACTTCTCCAGACATTCTTTCTTCTTAAAAAATGAGCTCATTTTAAGATAAGTTTTATTATAAAATAATCAATGAAAAATTGAGGCTACTTATTGTACACCAAAAACTTCCTGAAAAATTTCATTTTACGGTGAAATATTTTAAAAGTACTAGATATACGATATGCACAATGAAGTGAATTATTTGAGCAAGATTTGACATCTCTCCTATAAACAGAACTGAAATAGTTCATTCCAAGACCAATAAATGCCAGTATCCTGTCAACAGACGTTATGAACCGGGAGTCAGTTTTTTCACGAAAACGTCTAGGAAAAGAATTTGACTGTTTTGTTCTCATTCCGTTGTAAATATATATTAGAATGAGATGTATTGATATATTCGTAAAATCTATTAGCCTCATGATCCGAGCAAAATCAAACAAATGTCTCATTCAGATACTCGAAAAAGAATAAGGGCTTAAAGCTGCAGGACATTAGTACAGAAAGTTCTTCTGTAAGTAAGCCAGAAACGAGTTTGCACTGAGGGGAGAAAGGCTTTAGCCCATTGCCTGACCAGTAATTTGCTTGTAAGTTTTTTTATTGAATAAAAAACTGAATCTTTTAGTGTAATTTCCAGCAAGCGTTTGACTGAAGCCCTGTCGCAGTTCATAATGGTAAGGTTATTCTGAAAAATACGTTTTACAAAACATTAGTCTATTCCTCTAGAGACATGTGAGAATTCAAAGATTCTACATCGTAGCTATACATGAACCAATTTCCTACGTCGCTAACAGTCAATAAATCTCGTACAAAGTGATACGAGTTTTCCACGGAAAAATCACTATAACAGAAGAGTGTTAGTAAAAGAACTAAATTAACAAAAAGTTTGGAGTTATGAGTACTGCGGGCAGATAAAATTGGTCTCATCGGTACATCTGGCGTATGTTTTTCAGGTAACCTGAGTAAAACTCTAAGCTGAGAACCCACTGAAGAGAACGAATTGTAGAATTCGTCGGTTAAAATTCCCAACACTCTCTTTTTTTCTAATTTGTAGGTACCTTATTCTCTAGTTTTAGTACAAGAGATTTTTGTCAGTGATTTTTTCATGAATTTTTTTCCATCATGTAGAATGTCTCCCATTTACGAAATAAAGTCTAGTTTATTAAGTATCATATTACATCACTATTCTCTTAATCGGGTTTGGTAACATGAATCGAGACGGGAGCGCCTAATTTGTAGGAACCGAAAAATCCCTCGCTTTGGGCATCGCACGAGTATTATTCTTGCGGGCAAGTTAATCATAAAATTCATGTGTTAGAGTTTCAAACTGCTGTGAAACGCTTACTGATTGTTTTGAATTTAAGGGGTAATTTGAAATCCAGACAGTCTCTCATACAAACGTTAAAAACTTAAAAATATTAGTGAAAGTTCGGTTGAGAAATTGGTAGACCAAACTCCAGTCCTAAGCGCAAAACACGTTTATCGTCTAACTACAGGACTCTATTTGAAGAGTTAAATATGACTACCGATTGGAATCATTCCACGTGTATGAGAAATAAATGATCATTTTCTCATATTAAATTTTGATAAGAACAAATATTTTTAACGTCACTAGTGTGCTGACATTAATTTTCAGGATGAAATCCAATAAAGGAGTTTTCATTCCAATCCAGTATTGTGCATTTAATTTTGCATTAGTTTTTCAAATTTCTTACAAGTCACACCATACAGCCTATTACACCCAGCCAAGCTGGTACTTTTATTTCAGTCAACTTGCGGGAGTAGGGAATTTAGTCCAAGTTCTCCTCTTTCTCAATGCGGAAATTCACCGGACTGGCATCGTCGCGAATCGAACGAACGGCCCTTCCCGTGAAAGGCGCGTGTTCACAACACCTTTGTTGCTGCGTCCAGTCCAGAAATGAAATGGTTTTTATTCATGCAAATGATCTATAACAACTTCCAATAAACATTTTAGCGTAAAAAGAAAAAAGACACACATTATAGTGGAAACAAATTCTACGTCAGCTGTTTTACTGCAATGTAAATCTAGATTAACCATTTTGTTCGAAAGCTTTGGAATTGCAATGAAGGCACATGTACTCAGAGACAGTTGCGTTCATAACTTGATTCTGAGTAAGTTGTGATTTTGCAGCTGATTTGTTCCTTGTCTGAATTTTTCATTGAACCGAGAGTATTATTAGTCTAGTTTAACCCGTAATTTTAATACTTTAGTTACCAACACCAAAGTTAGCTCTTCGAAGTTTCACTTTTTCACTTTTCAGTTTTTTTTTTTACCTTTTTTTAATATTTTATAGTCTATTGTTGGTATAATTATTAACTAGTGATTCTGAAAACTTTTGTACGAGTTTCGATGATGTAGTGGTTGAAATGAGGATTATCACCAAAATTTACCGGTAAATATGGATGTATTCATCCTAAAAACCATTTCATCGCCGGCATTATCCTCTGAACTATCGAGGATTTTGTTTACGTAAAACCATTTGTTAAGGGGTTTAGGCGAGTTAAACAAAAAGGAGGTCCGCTTTAGATATTTCTCTTAATGTTAGTGCACACTATACGGAAAAACTTGTCAGAGTTACCAAGAAGAAATTGTTCAGTGAAATTGTTATTCAAATTTCAGGCTTCAAACATGTCACCTAAATATGTGTATGTCAAACGGGGTGCCATTCAAGAAACACAGAACAAGTCACCATTACGGTTGTTTTAAAAATGAAATTATTTATTTAAACTTACAGTTTAAAATTGATTATCATTAAAATATCCTCTCTTCCTCGGGTCACAATAACTCCCGCATCGCGTCCAGAAGACCACCAGCGATAGTCTACCGAAGAGACATGCAGCCATGGGACGTACCAATTGCCCTAGGTCAGCAGATCTTTCAACGCGGCCTGAAGACGTCACACAGTAAGCTCGAGCAGAGAAACCGGCATCAACATTGAAAATTTCCAGTCCCTCGTCTGAAATCGTATAAACAATAGAGATCAAATGCCGAGAGGACGTGCGTGGAGTAACTAACTAATCAGCTTTGTCGAGTGCATCAGTTATAACAAGAAAGAAAAAGTTGCGTAGGTTATTGACCAAATGAATCGATTTAACTGCATTAAACTGAAAACTACTTAGTTAGTTTCACGACTCTGAGGTTTGAAGTTCAACCTTGATGCCAAGTTATTGGCATTTCCGTTTCTGAGAAATGGTATAATGGATGGAGAAACGAAAATGAAAGAGCCAAACATTTTATCGAACAAACTATACAATAACTGTTTAAAGTGCCTACAATGTTACCAAACTGCGACAGTTATTCTAGCCACAAGATCCGTCTGGACTCCACTGGTGTCCGGTAAATCATTAATTTCATGTGGCCGCAGTGAAAAAAATCTGAAAGACACATACCTGGAGATTTTGGAGGTCATGCGACTGGTCCGTTATGCTCTATACACCTATTCGGACAAGCGTCGTTTAGCTATTAGCTGGAATTCCTGTCGGAATTGACTGCAAATAAGCCATTCTAAAACGTCGAATACCTAACGACATTTCCTCGAGCAGTTCAGGCAGCAGGTTCCTATGAAACTTTACAGAAACTGGTCATATTTTTTTGAAACAGCATTAGAAATAGCCCAATAAAATAGTCGCTTACAAAACCAGCCTACATATCGACACTAAACCGACTTTGGCGGTTGAACTGATGAATTTCATGAGGGTGATCCTCCTGCCACTTGGGTGACACATTCCGTCGCCTGTAAAAGTAGTATCGCGTTCGGAACACATCGTGAATTTTCTGGAAATGATATGAATGTAAAGCGTAGTCATTGAGAATATGTCATACGTCGGTTTTGTATTCACAGCCTTCCAGCGCCTCCAGTATTGCCATCGGCCGGGCCTTAAGTCATTTGCATTTGCATTCAATATTTTTTCATACGATAAACGTGCGATGGTATGAACTCTATGTCATAACGTGAGCTGATTCGTAAATGCTAAGCTCTTGAAAGTCAACGTATTTAAAGGTAATATTTTATTTAAAATTCTAATTTTGGACACGAATATGTGATAAACTAAGCCTGAAGGTTACAACTTTAAACCTCAGAATCTTGAATACTTATAAGTTCTAAAATGTATGATATTTGGGCAAAAATTTTAAGGTACTGCTATAGCGTGAAGTCTACCACACTGCACTACCTTTAGCTTATGTTACTGATGGATACTTCTTATTTCCCTAGATTTAATTAAGTGATAACAGCTTAATTTGTACATCTGAAACTGCACCAGTGTAGGCGATATTTGGCGGTAGACCTCATGCTATAGTAGCACCAATTTTAATGCACAATTTCCTCCCTACTGTAAAAGTTTGTAACTATCGTTTCTAGTATATATTTCTAGTATATATTTCTAGTATATATTTCTAGTATATATTTCTAGTATATATTTCTAGTATATATTTAACGCAGATCATCACAAGATATTTTGCCGACAATAGGATAGTCATGGATGTTATTGTTTAGAAGGCTGGAATGCAGTTGCCTCAAGATCAATCAGAAATTTGAGTTTGTAGACCCAATTTTAGTTGATCATAGAGTGAAAACAAACCATCAAAACTAATGTCTTACTACCAACGTGAGTCTAAGGCAAAATCACGAGCTTAGAAATGAAGTACATCGATAATTAACTATGAATAGATTAACTATTGACAGATTAACGATGAAACTATGAACAAATGAACTGCGAAATTAAAAAAAAAAATTTTGAAAGTTGCATGGTTTGGGAAAATGTTATGCTGAGCGTATGACTTGTACAAATGTCTCTATTGAAATTATTCTCGAAATAAATGCAAGCATTTCGTACATCAAACAATACAATTATATATTAAATATATTCATATAATTAGGTCTATATATAAGTATATATTTATATAATAAAACGTTTGCTTACTCGGTCAAATTGTAAATTTCTTCCGAAATTTTTTTCGCAACCAGAAACTCATAGGGAAAATTTGCATATCACTGTTCATTACTCATGTCGTTTTCATAGCGTACATTACTTTGATATTATTTGGTAGTTATTCGCGTTAATAAGACAAGTAAAGTTAGGTATAAGGTGTTTGTCGGAATTTAGTCAGATTAACATTTTCCCATTGTCCTCTGAACGTTTAAAAATAGCTAACAGTTTTCCAGGATCTTATTTATAAAAGAAGCTGAATCCAAGAGTAAATTTATTGTTGATCGAGGGCTACCGCATCTTTTCACCAAACCTTTTTTAAATAGCTAGCATTTTGTCATTGATCTGACAGAAAATAGGTCTTTTAAAATTATATCTATAATTAAACCATGAAGTCAGAGTGCATTTTCAAAAACTAAGCAAAGATGTTTTCAAGTACTGTATAACATCCATGAAAATGTGAAATAACACTAATTTCAAATGCATTTTTACATTAATAAAATTTTACTGTTATTATATCCATCAGCATTAGAAACTGAAGTTTTGGACTCTATTATTGCGTCATTATGCAACACAGCAATTCGGAAAAGATACAGTGGTGACTAATATACCAAATGTGAAAATCACCTATGATCTAGTGACAGACCCATCTTAGGGAGAAGGGCCAAATAAAGGCATAAAAAGGACTAGCATTCAATCCACACCTTCAAAAGTTTTGTTTACGAGTGGTGTTTACTGCCTTTTCCCACGTTAGCTATCGGTCATCGAAAAAATACGGTAAATACTGCCAAGACCGTTGGTAAAGGCATTGTGGCTTAAATCAGAATGCGATAACCGGTAATAGTTTTATAGTCACACTGCTTTACAATTTTACCATCGTGGCAATGAACGATGTCTAGCATTTTATCAAATGAAACTAATGACTAATGAATCGACGCACCAAGTATTCATTTCATATTTTTGAAAGCAGCAACGATTTCGAGGGAATGTACTTTGTGGTAAATCAAGTTGGCAGTATTTATCTGTGAGGAGCGAGGCATATGTAAATCATAACACATGGTATTATGAAATTGTCAATGATTTTGATGGCCAAAAAGTCCAAAATTAGCCTACTTTCAATGACTTTTTAGCCGTGAGATTAAAGATGAACAAAATGAATAGATTAGAAAATCATGTTCGTGGACGATTGAATATTTCCCAAAAACATATCAGTGCTGAAACTGCACGAAACATTATTATATGAAATGAAAAGTATATCTAAAATGTGAGCACAAATAAATTCAAGCAGCACCGAGGGCGCTTTCTCTCGCAGGAGAAGTTTTGTCTGGCTTCTGGAGTTTCTGCAAAAATTTTCTTCCAGAATAACCGCAAGCGCACCAGCTGCAGACTTTGTACTCCCGGAGTACTGCAAAATGTGACTTTTTTAATGGCAGTCGCCCTAACTATATAGATCAAGCTATGTGAGAGTTTCCCCCGAGTGCAGTCGAAAAAATAACCAGAAGAAGTTCCTACCACAAAGCATTTTTTAAATAAAAGACAAAAAGTTAACGCAGACGTGACTGGCACAGTGATTTCATGATGAAACAGGAACTGCTTCGGCGGTCTGGAGCGAGTGAATTTCTTTAAAAAATATATATCTGTGTGAACAAGTTTTAATTTTCAGCTCTTGCAATCTTTGTTTCCTACGCAATTACTGTGAGATCATGTGTTCAAACGTTGTTCCAAAACAGCGTAATTCTTTCACTATTACAGTGACAATTTCCCAACTTACAGCTCTCTTTCGGAGGCAGTTTACAGATTCAGTCTTAAATGTGTGATAGTGGGTGAAATCAGCAAGCAATCATTAAGAAAACGCTTCTCAATGGCTTGGTCACGATCGAATATGCAATTATAGACACACTCAAATTTCCCAACAATAGACAAACATTACTCGAATCGACGTTAATTTTGAGGCATTTAGTCAAAGAAAGCGAGAGATAAATTTCTTGTACATTTGAGGTATGAAAAATTAGTGATTGCTCAAAAACAACATTGGAAAATAGTTTAGGATTTTAGAGGTGAAAAATAAGAGTTTTTGAAAGATGTTTTGATAAAATTTTATTTCCGTCGTTTGGAAAGATAATGATATGCTCCTAAAATAAGATAACATGAATATGGTTGTACGCGTAATCTTTAAATGTTCTCAGTACAGGTAGATGATGTAAATGAATTAAATTACTCACCGGAGACAATTTTTCTGTAGTAAACCATGAACAATATTTCTTAAAAACGAAAAGAAAAGCACACATGAAGTTGTTCGGCGCCGATCAGCTTCAAAAATAACGGCGCCGATAAGCTGTAATAACGGAGGAGAATTTGGATTACAAATGTAATTTTGTGAGCGCGGTTCAACATGACACGCTCCTGCGAAATGAACTCTAATGATAAGGTAGAGACATTTTGTTTGTCATGCTTCTGCGCAAGGGTAAAACAAACGAAAGAAATTTAGACGAAACTTTTCCCAACAGCAAAGTATAAGTAAACTTGTATCATTCAAAACACAAGCTATTCTATTGCTGGAGACATGCTTGCTGCGGAAAACAGAGGCTATTGACACCTTGACTATATTAGGCACATCTAACAATGACGACCCATAACTTAATTTTCAGGTCTGCAGTGGCAAATTGCAGTAGGAGACTTTCATTCGAGGAATATGTGTGAATTTTTCTACTATCCGTTCATCTTACGCGGTGGGGAACTGTGAGAAGTCTTTCAAAATTTCATTTTCAACATTGTCATTAAAATGAAAAATTAAAAGAAATCATTAAGACACGTAAGTAGCTCAAGGACATTGACGATGGCACACGTGGTTATTCCAAACAAACTAGTTTTAAAATGGGCATGAATTCTAAGCGTTTTAATTCTCTATTTCATATTTTTTCTAAGAAAAGTTTGCTTTATTTCGTGGATGAAAATTCTTCTACTTACCCATTTCATCATGGGCTGAGCCTGTCACTCAGTTACGCATTTACAGTAGGTACGCTATGGATCGATAATGCAACCTAAACAATATCGTCCGAAGCTAAAGGAGAACGAATATATGCGGCTTTTCGATTCTTTGATAATACATCACAACCAACGCATTTTAAAAGAGTTTTATTATCATGATCAAAAATGGCTGCTTCCATGATCTATGCGAATGCGTGTGACAATGGAGAATTACAAAACGTTTCTACTATTCATATTATGCAAGTATTATCGATTTTATACGACAAAATTTGACACCTTTAATCAATGAAAGCACAAACATTGTTTTGACAGTAAATCCTTCAGAATACTTTTAATTGCGACCTCCAAAGTCAAGCGATTTCATTTCATTGTCATTTATTCAACGCAGGAACAATCAGAAGTGTACATACTTGCCCAAAAAGGAACATCACAAAGAAGCTAAGCGGCAATCAATTTTCAAGAACTGTACGTAGACGGAATTACGTTCAAGCAGATCTCTACGCATCGTTTTATTTTTCCTTGAACGGTGAGCTACAGCTCTCAGATCCTGACACTTATTTTTCAGGTGTTTCCTTAATACATTACCGTCTACACTTAGTTTTTCCCCTCATCTGTGGAAATATGACAATTAGTTTTGAAATGACTCCGACTCCCGGTATAATCTGCAACGCGAACAATCAGTGATCTTGTTGTTGTTTCGACCTGTTAGACGCACATAGTGAGCAACTGAGTTCGTAAAAGACGGAAGATATCATGGTTTTGGCAAGTTTATGTGTGTATTTAAGATTTCTATGAAGATTGCATATTTTCCTACTGGTAGATTAGGTGCAACTAGGCGTCTGCGCAACTCTTAGATTCACAGTCTCGCGCAGTTATATCATTCCAGCGGTGCTGCATCGCCGAAGTAGAGAGGGAATTCTCGCAATTTTTTATCGCGAGGCCATTCATCGCATCTCGAGACAGCCTCTTTGATAGCGCTGCCTGATCGAGCAATGCTCCTCATACATCAAACATCTCGTATGCATCGTTCTCTGCTGCCAAGCCTCCAGAATCCGCTGATAAGATTGCCATGGCCGACGCAAACTTTTCAAGGAGGAAAAATCTTTGGTTTCTGGTTTGCTGCATTTGAACTGCTCACTTGGATTTGGCTGTTTCGAATGTCATTGTTTACACAGTTCGAAATCACGTCTCGTGAGCAGAAATTCACTAAATTTTGAGCTAAAGGTGATTAATATATTTTATTTAAGTGAAAAGACTAGCTTTAAGAATCGTATACAGATTGAGTGAATATTCCAAGTTTACTATCGTTATTATCATAAATGACTCGGTTGCGTCCTCACACATGCACTTCGTCAATCACAAATATAGTTTGGGGAGTACGTTACAATCTGCCACCGAAGTGGTAATAGGCCGAGTCATTTTCTCTGTTGTTCCTCCGTACACAATTATTGCAGGAATAGAAATAAATTGGGAACGAACTTGTCCCGAAAGCAAAAAAAAAAAAAGAAATGAACACTTGATTTCAGCAGATCTGGAAATTGTAGCTGAGAAATGTTCCTTCGTTACACTGACATGAGAAATTTAATGGCTTTGACCAGTAACCGCTCTCCAAATATGGAATGAGAATAAATAATTTGATTTTGGATTTCCGTAACAGCATGATGGACTTGCTTTGAAATCGAGCCCATCTTTTACAAAGCCCTGAGTCGAAATGAAGTACCTTTGAGGCTTGATTGCAAGCTCTCTTAATCCATCGGGAATTAGGTTTTCGCTCCATAGAAGATTTTTTTTGCTTTAGTGACAACTAATTGCTAGAAACAGCTTCATACCCTAGCAATATAATTAACATCAATCGAAATATGTCCGTGTGACAAAAAATGCGCCCCAAAAAAACACAGAATGTGCGAAATACCATCGCGAAGGCTGTCTAATATTTTCGTCTTTCTCGTGAGAGAAGATTTCAAAAAAATCATTGATATAAATACATTGGTGAAATTAATGAAAAACTTACAATAAAAGTGGTGCTAACTGAATGAAGCCAAATTAAAAGCGTACAACGACGATGGAAGTTTTTTTGTAATCGTATGTAAAACAGTGAATTGAGTTAAATCCCTTGAAAAATCCCTTTGAAACACTAAATATACCTTTGTTGCATATAATGGCGAATCACTTGCTGATGAAAGTTTTGCAGGTTAAAACAGTCTGCACTAGCCAGTCTAAAGTCATACAAAATTCAAAGGATGACCTTATTGTAATAACTGGTGTGTACTGAGGCGTGATAATGTTTTCCCAGCATATCTAAACTGGGCTTTCAACGAGGTGGACAGGAGAACCATCAAGATTAAAATCAAGAAAACCATCAAGATTAAGATAACCGTCAAAATTAAGATAACCATCAAAATTAAGATAATCATCAAGATTAAGAAAACCATTAAGATAACCATCAAGATTAAGATTGAGTTAACCATCAAGATTAAGATAACCCTCAAGAGTAAGATAACCATTAAGAGAACCATCAAGATTAAGATTAAGATAACCATCAAGATTGAGATAACCATCAAGATCAAGACAGGATAACCATCAACGAGGTGGACAGGAGAACCATCAAGATTTCCTCCCACACGCGTGCGTGATGGAATGTTGGTGTCATCAAATGGCGCTAACTCTTATTTCTGACTATATGAATGAAGCTAGATGTCGAAAATCTTGATTTAAACATAATTCAATTAAGTCTGTAATAACTGCATAAAATTTAAAACCAATGCATGTCCAAAAACGAGATTTAAATAGGAATGACGGTGTGTTAGGAGAGAGAGATGGGTAACTTGAACCTGAGATGGGGAATAAGTATACAATCTATGCAAAATGATGAGTTCGCATCAAAAAATTATCACAAAGGAGCTTAAATTGAGAAATATAAGTCTATTTCATAAAATACTACCAAATGACACATTTCCTACAACGTGAAATCTAAACTTTGATCGGTCTTTGTCTGATGCAAATTTCCGAGGCATACTGTTAGTCGCGTATGTCTCCAGTTTGTTTAGTCCATCAACAGTTTTCTCATTCATCAGTGAAGTGGTGGTGGTGAGCAAATTCATCTAATTAAAATTTGATGAAAGTCATCGAACTCAACCTAGCTAGTGAATAAAGTAATAAAAAATAATCCACAGTTGGTAATTTAATCATTCTCCATTTCCTAAACTTTTAGACCCCGTAAAAGAGAAATTTTATGGACCGAGCATGCTGCCTGAAAGTTGAAATTGAATTTACAAAATAGTTGAAACGCCGATCTCATCCAAAACAAAGAAATTCAATTCAATGTTTGAAAGCAACTAAATTTAACGGCATCTTCACTGTCAATGCTGAGGACAGAGTTCTTTTGCCACGGCATGAATACTAGGCCACGACACTCCAGAAGAATTCCAAATGGAAGTCGAAAGTTTGAATAACCGTAAACTTGTAGACTTCCAAGAGAATTTTCTACCGAGAACAATCCTCTTCTCCTCTTTTCATACGCTTTCAGTCTTCAATTCAAAGGCTTATCTTTGTTCAATATGGTTTAGTATTTAGTTGATACAGACACACAGCTGTCATGCAGACCTCTTGTTACGATGTTACTTAACTCATCAAAAAATTTAAGCGCAGCCACATTAAAGTATACACAAGTACTCGTCTCTTCTTAGCAAAATAGAAAGTCGTTGAAAACCTCGTACCAGCACCCTGGAGCACAATTGAACGAGCAACGGACCCCGTATACCGAATACGCTTTCTTAATTTTGTGGCAATCGTCGCTCCACCTCATTATTCATTCATCATACGCTCCATCTCATCACTCAATTCACGCTCCACCTCATCATTCATTTCACGGTCCACCTGATCATTCATTTCACGCTCCGCCTCATCATTCATTTCACGGGCCACCTCATCATTTATTTCACTGTCCACCTCATCATTCATTTCACGGTACACCTCATCATTCATTTCACGGTCCACCTCATCATTCATTTCACGGTCCACCTCATCATTCATTTCACGCTCCACCTCATCATTCATTTCACGCTCCACCTCATCATTCATTTCACGCTCCCCCGCATCATTCATTTCACGCTCCTCCTCATCATTCATTTCACGCTCCATCCATCATTCATTTCACGCTCCACCTCATCATTCATTCATCATTCGCTCCACCTCATCACTCATTTCAATGTCCACCTCATCGTTCATTTCACGGATAAATGCACTGGCCGGAAGTTGAAAGCCAGTGGAAGTATCGTACTATTTAAATTTATCGAAAGCATGTTGAAATTAATTAAAAGTACTCCACAATATTTTACTCAGCCAGAACGCTCAGTCTCACACGATTATTGTTCTTTCAACATAGAGGATATCAAAAACGTCTCCGAATTCAGAACTGCACGAGAGTGTGTATGTATTTTTAATATTGTCCATGGACTAGAAAAAAATAATAGCATGTTTATTTTAATCTGAAAAGAAAGTACTTGCTATTGAAATTCATTCGTTATGATAAAATAACATTACAACAAACACTAATAGAATTATAGAACATTGTTTTTTGACCAGCACGGTTGCCAAAGCATCTGTCACGAATTCAAAAAGGAACATGTACTTCGAGAAAAGTAAACCCTGTTGCACCACTTTAAGGAAGAACATCACTCAGTCCTCACACGGTAAGTACTTTGTACCATATGTAATTTGTATAAATTGAATATTCAGTGAAATTTTTAGCCCGAACAAGTTGAAATAAGCTGTACGCGAGTATATCCTCTTTTTGCCCACTCTGGTGTATATTCATGCAAGTGTAAAGACGAAATGAATCTTTCTCACTCAGTTATATTCATTGTATTGGTGCATTCGAGCTTTTTGTTTTAAGCCTCAAACACAATTTCTTAGTAATTCTGACTACATTCTCTCGTACGACGTTGCTAGCTTATTCCCTAAAATTATTCCGCTCTCTTATTCCATAAAATTATTCCATAAACATTATACCCAATGCTCAATTATCCTCAAAAAATCTCACTATGTAAAATGATTTTCACATACAGCGAAAAAATAATTCCATAGGTTTCAAATGCTACTATGGATCAAAGTTGGATGCCTCAAAGACTCGTTCAAGAATGATATTAGTCATCTTAGACTCGTGCTCAGTTATATAGGAAACAAGTGTGGAGATTTTTCTCGTAACATTTTGTTCAAGGTTTCCTATTCAAGTAAATCAAGCAGGTTACTCACGAATAGTTCTCTAGACAGCTCAACACTCCTCACTTTGGTTCGAGGGAATGGACAATAGCCTGTCGGCGTCACTATTCGGGAAGCACTCAATTGAACAAGTTCTGCGGAGCGAAAACGTCCCCAGCGGCGTTCTGTGACAGACATGGATGGCGCTCGAGTTCTGTGTTACATTGTCACTGCGAGCTGTAAACGAGCTAAACTTCGACTGAAGTGGATCATTGCACTATGTTGACTGGGGGGAATTTGATTTTTACTCTATGTGAAACTTTCCAGGGATCTAATTTAATTTAAACGTTATTCAGCGGAAATATTTCATTTTATGCTACTAGCGATCCTTGGCAGATGTTCTAACATTGAAGGCTAATAATGATCTCAATGGGGTGAAAAAAGTTTGTAGAAAGTAAAATCACATGATGTGTTAAGTGTGTAAACTGGCAACTTTACACACTTAATTCAGACTTTTTTAGGGAAATTTTTTATTGCCCTGCAAGCGGAAAAGCTGAGCGAAAAATTTACAAGGACCAAAGTGTTTCAAATTTTTCAATTAAAACAAAGACATCAGCCCAACGAAATTCTTTGAGCATGTTCACTCGAGCATTTAGTGAAGGTTTCTTCTCTCTTGAGATGCCGGAAGAGGCTTATGCACTCGAGCTCGTCCCTGAGATCTGGTTTCAGAAATTCACGTATTTGCTTGAATGTTCCGGTGATCTTAAAAGTAGTAATATCCGGATGTAATCACTCCAGTTTAAGACGCTCGGCTTTAGGAGTTTTTCACCCAGTTTTTTGGTGATAATTTTACTTCTAGAATTTCAGCCGAACAGAGAAGGAAAGAGACTTCCGTTCTCATTTTGAACTGAAAAATCACGGCTGTTTCTGTAGATAATTTTCGTCTGGAGTGTTTTTTATCTCCTGTCTACTAGAACAAATTCGCCTTGGCTGTTGTTCAAGTTTTCATTAATTGCTCACATTTATCGGGTATCTGGTTGTTGATCAGCTCACAGTTTTTGATCTGAGGTCTACTCGCAGACATTTTCTGTTAGGAACCTCAACGTGGATGGGGGCGAGTGTCTCTTATTTGTTGTAATATATAAAGACGTCAGATTCAAGAGAAGTGCTGAGGAGCAGGCACTCGCCTAATTATATGTTGTCACTGGGGAACGGCAAATGAGTTTTAACGAACATACGTTTTTATTACTGTCTGTTGTCCCAAAAAAATCAGAAGGGCTACTAAAATTTAGTCTCTGGCAAGCCTCCAAAGTGCAGCCCCGCACTGAGAAAGTTTTTCTCATGAGACCACGTTCCAGGACAACGAACGCATGTTTTCTCCTATTTACTCAACAAAATTTACTCGGCAATATGGCTGCACAATGTTAAAATTCCATTTTGTTATAAAAAATTTCTCAACTCTATATTCTGTGTTGACTGGAATTTCAGTTATTTTTTTTTATTTTTTTTTTAATTACAATTCACATGGTGAAAATGAAGTTGTGCATGGAGATTA
>JACJUY010004177.1:10486-65606 GCA_014220935.1 Platorchestia sp. MABIK | reverse complement strand
ATGGACAAAAGAAAGTGGAACATCGACATAACGCTGCCAAACATTCAGAAAAAAATGCAAATTTTTAAACGGTAATCAGCAATGAAAGAATTGAAGAACACAACCTTACCTCAGACTCGTCACTCGCGGACGTGTTGCGCGACAGCACTGCCCACGACTGAGGATGAATCTGCACGAATGTCACCAGTAGAGATTTTTAACCTGCACGAATATCACCAGTAGATTTTTAATCTACACGAATATCACCCAGAGAGATTTTTAATCTACACGAATGTCACCGGTAAAGATTTTACCACAACTAGATCAACAAAGAGTGGTTCTGACTATGCAAGTAGCAAGAAGGAAAATGCAAACTTGTATAAGCCTGTAATTCTCAACTGCAGTGAAACGTGAGGATTTTCAAGACACTTCTCAAATGAGACTGTTGGTAAAAACAAAGGAAGAAAATTCAGAAAAAATTTCATAGCATTGCTCATGAAATACTTCACGTGTCAAGCAGAAATGCTTGAAAGGGGCTAAAATATTGAGAAAAAATGCATCATGTCCAATTTCAGAATTCCACTGATGAGCCAAAGACTGAAGTTTCACTTGAAACAAATCATACAGAAAGAGAAATGCAACCGTAACACAAATAACAAGAATCTCGACTGTTTTGAATCCTCAACAAAATGGTGTTTATCTACCGCGAGATTCTGGGACATGAAATAGCATCTGGGAAGCCAGCGAAGAAAGGAGCAACATCTGGGTCATTCTCCAACGGATTGGCAAGTTCCATCTCGAGATAGAGTGCAGAGCACTCAAAGTTAACATCAAGTTCGAAGTATCATCTTGAGAAAATATAATTGAACGTATCAAAAGAAGCTAGTCTTACGGCTTGTCAAATGGACCACGTGAACAGCGAACTTTTTTTTTGCCCAGATAGAAAGTTGATGACATTGTCATGAACAGAAAAGAAAATAACTCTTAATTGGAAGCAAGTGGATCACCAAAAGTACTGTGAGGAACTTGAATTTGAGAGAAAATTTAAAGCGCGCTTCCTGAAAAAGCATACACTTCAGATATTGAGAGATGCAAAATTACTAAAGGGCAACAAAAAGCTTATATTCCAGAGCAATGCCTGTCGTTTTGAAAACCTAGCAGTAAGCAGCTAGTTTATATTACTGGGCAATGCCTGCCATCCTGAAAAGCTAGCAGTGAGCAGCTCGTGATACCACAGCCGTACCTGCATAGAGTGAATAATTTGAGCCTTATTGAACACACTGAAGTCTCGTATGATGACCGGCCTGTTGCGGCTCCTGCCCATCACTGCTCGCTCCTCCTTGCGCCGGCCCGTCAGCACCTGAACAGAGCATGCACTCCTTGACACTCTCACTGCGATAGGTTAAATTCAAGTTCAACATTCAATTTAAATTTAAAGTTAATTGTAGGAAGCTATTTTGAATATGATAAACATGAATGGATCTTGTCTTCATTTAGCTTTAATTAAGGTCTTATGGAAATTGAGTTTGTGACTACGGTCAGTCAGCAGCATTATGAAAATCTCCTCGGATGCTCACGTGGCGGTCAAAGTGATAACTCTCTGACCGCAACGCGCGCCACCAGTGGCCACAGAGGGGATTTTCATTATGCTGCTGACAGACCAGTTGTCGCCAACTTCATTTTTATAAATACTCAATCAAAGCTAAATGAAGGAATGATCCGAATAATATTTGCTTTACCAAAATTTCTTACTACAATTGGCGTTAAATTTGAGTTGAATGTTGAACTTTAATTCAACTCATTGCAGTCAAAGTGTTGAGTTGGTGAGTTGCGAGTACCACAACATGGTGAGGGTCGTACAACGCTGTGATCGTCTTATACTAATTTCCCCCACACAGTAAAATGACAAAAAAAAACACCAGCTATTAGGAAGAACGGTGCAGAGTCGGAGCTTTCAAGTTACTCCATTGTAAACTTCTAGCACTAAACAGTCCTCATTGAAATGTGCACGTTGAAAGTATCTATCTCCTAAACACATTATACAGCGTGAGGTTAAAAATGTCTAGTGTTTCAAGACCGAAGACATGAAAGTGAGTTTCATTTCACAAAACCAACAAGCACTGCATGTCTGGTGCTCGTATAACTGGTAAGAAATACCTGATGTTCTGACTCTTTCAGCAAACACGCCAATCCTGTCTCAAATCGAGCCAAACGAAAAAAAAAATCATAACAGAAAGAACTCACGTAAGACCGCTGCGGCAAAATTTCCTCAAGCCTTAGAATTTGGGCACTCCGCGCGCATTCACCATGTACGTTTCAAAGCATAATAATTCATGAGTCCGACTTTCAATTTGAAGACCACTAGTCTTGTGTAAACATCAAGTTTTTTCCCCACGCAGGTAGGCACGAACCCGACCAGCTAACAACACAAATAAGCTAGAGCAGCCCTTCTCAACCTTTCCTCCGTCATTGACCAACCCGGTTTTATGTATTTCTCCATTTACCCCCTACTCCCACACAAAACACACACTTTTTTTGCACTCTCATTTTACAAAATTTTATTTAATTTAATTTTTTTTACAATTATCAGGTACTTCAACAATTATTTACCCCAACTATATACATAATTCTTTACCCACTAGTGGTAAATTCATCCCTGCTTGAGAACCTCTGAGCTAGAGCAACACGAAGCTAAATGCGCTACTCTAGACCAGCTAATAAGATAAATAAGTTTGAGCAAAATGCACTACTCACGAGTCCCGTCTTCAAGCTGAAGGCGGTCATGTCATGGCTGAAATGGTCGAGATCGAGATTCTGGATAAGGAGCATGACTCCATTAGAAGTGCACAGCACCAGCTTGTTGAGGTCAGGACTGAGCTTCATGCGCATCAGACCGTGCAGCTTGAACAGATGCTCCTGGTGCACAGAGTCGTCGCACGGTCTGCAATATTCATGTCATCAGCTACTTAAGGTTGCTTAATTTAAGGTAAGTGTGATAGGAAAGTGTCCCTCTGATGATGCAGCCATTATCGGATGTAGGAATATAACTGTCACTTTTGCCAGAGAGATAGATAAGAATACCACCACAATATTTCGTCATTCCCTTCCAGTTGTAGATGCTGACAAGAAAACGTGAACGGATCGCGTGAGGTGACCTCTTTTATATTACATAGATCTTTCATCGACAATAATTTGAAAACATTAAGGGAACCATAGTATCGAAAATTGGAAGAATTTTCCGAATTGCAATTTTATTAAAGTACTCAGAAACATGTCTGGCATGATTTGGTTACCTCGAAAAGAGTGTAAAACCCCCTCTCTCCACCCCAAAGGAGGGACAAGTTTGCATCAACAACCCAATCTCAGGTTTTTTACATCATCATTTTACATCATCAGTTAGCCTCTGTTAGCCAATGTCAAGCTTTGTTACATCTACCCGTAGCAGAGAGCTGTATCTGGCTGCCACAGTACTCAGAAGTCTCAGTTTGGCTGCGGCCGTTTCGAGAGGGGATGTTGAAATTTTGGGTTGCGCACCTACGCCGCCTTTCAAAACACCCATTTCCGCTGATGTCAAAAAACATTTATCTTTTTCTAACCCGTCCCTCAATTTTAAGGCTAGAGGAATGCAATTTTTTGCATTCGCTTGTACACTAAATTTTCTAAAAAAAATTAAACACATTATTTAGAATTTTGCTACTGAGTTATATATAACGATATTTTAAGAAATTTTCAAAAAAATTGCCAAGAACCAAAAATAAATGAATAACTCCAGACAAGGCGAAATCTAAAATTTTACGTCTAATCGTTTTTAGGATGATAGAATTAAAATGGCATGCAAGAAACTGCCTCACTCTAGCTTTAGAATTGAGGGAGGAAATTTGTTATGAAAAAATAAAAAATAAAATCGTTTTCTTCAAATAACTCGTTTTCTATGAGTCAATTAACAAAATGCCAGGCGTAAAAAAGGACTTAGAACCACGTTTCCAATACGTATACAAAGTTTCAGAAACGTTTTAGCAATAAAACAAAATTTTTCGAAATCATGGTTTTCATAACCACAAAAATGAATTGAAAACGCTTACAATTCATAAAATGAGTTGAAAATAACAATTTTCTGCAAAAGAACTCTCTAGCCACAAGAAAGGCAATCTTAAGAGAGCAATGAGAAGAGACAATTCAGTAAAGACATTGGAAAACAGATTATCTGTGCACAAGGTGTGGGCTCACACCCTGCCCCTTGACACAGCAAGTTAAGAAGCAAGAGAAAGAAAACCCAAAGGCGAGAAATCAAAAATGGCATGAAAACTAAAAGAAGCAAAGTGGGCAAAAACGACAAATCTCAAGGTACTCTGAGGTATACAACACTGGAATTTAGTCCAGCAAATATCACCTAGATGACGGCAAAAAAAAAAAAACAAGTCTCGATTTCCCATGAAGTAAGTGCACAACACTAGAATTTAGTCCAGCAAACATCAACTAGGAAACGGCCAACTAAGAGGCTACAACACAAGAACACTCTGCCGAGTGACCAAGTAAAGACCGCTAGGTGACCACCTGTTGATATCCCAGGCGATGACGTTGCCATCAAAGCCGGAGGTGATGAGGCGCTGGTCAGCAGTGTGGTACTCGATGTTCTTGACCCACTTGGTGTGGCCGCGCAGGGTGTGCACGCGGTTACGCAACTGGCGCACGTCCCACACAGCCACCGTGTGGTCGTCGCTGCACGATGCAAACAGCCGGCTGTCCAGGAACCTGCACACCACACAGCCATTACTGAGACATCCTGGGTAGTTGAGTTATTTGCTTGTTTTCTTTACTACTGAACGATGCATTTCATGGAATTGTCATTCTGTTTGCTACTCCTGAAAGATGAACTGGGTAGATTAGATTATTAGTCGGTTCAAGCCTCCCTATCCACTACAAAGGCAATCCAAAGAGAGGAAGGAGGAAGGCACCATCTAGCATGGAGTTAAGGAGACGCGGAGTCTATGCAGAAAGAGCATAGAAACAGTAAGTTGAGAAAGAAGATTATGAAACAAGATCCAAGTCGAAGAAGAAAGTAGTAGGTGCTGAAAAACAGGACAGCAGTGAACCGAAAAAAAGATGGTCCTTGACATAATAAAAACATTTCATTTCAACAAAAAGAAGGCCTACCTAACTCTCAGCTCGGGCCCTCACATTGTCTCTCTGGGAGTGCTAATTCCCATAGATACAATATTTGTATCCCCCTGAAGGGGACGCCAGGGTGAACATAACACAGTGCACGACAGGCAATGTCAGCAATTCCAAGCAAAATTTAGACAACAAGCTTCAGCTTTTCCTCTTCATTACCAATATTTTTGATCAAAGAAGCTTGTAAATGAAAAAATAAAGAAAAAAATTAAATCACATTAGATGAACGAAGAGTTATCAGTACACTTTTCACTAGAGCCTAAAATTAAAAGATTGAGTTCAAGCGTGATGTAAATTAGATGTTCGTCCAATTTTCCACACAATATTTGAAAAAAAAAAATCCTTGCAATTTCGTCCCATGCTCTGGAGACAAAGCTAAAAGAAAGAAAACATATTTAATGAAGAACTGAAATAAAAAAAGTTCAATGTGTAGAATTCTACCATGTAAGATTCATTTAATTTTTAGTGTCAATTCGACTGTGGATGAACATCTTATTACTTCCTATGGCAAACATTCAGTCTGTCAGAAAAATGTGAAAAATATTTGTACATTTATGCAAAGTATATCTAAAACATACAAACACCAATTAGGTATTTATCAATACATAAAGTTAAAGCTAACCACCACATACCTACACTGAATGGATATTTCAACAGTGATTAGCAATAACCAAATGAGACAAAAACAAAACAATGAAGAATGCAAATGGTGTCAGCAAACTGAGCAAAATGTTGCAAGCACAAAACTTAGCTACTCCATAAGAGAAACAAAATAGGCAGTAGATCAAGAGCCTGTAAGAGACAGTAGATCAAGAGCCTTGAACTTGAACGTGAGGGCCGGCAGTGTCGGGGCCTTTGTAACGGCCTACAATTCCCTCAACAATACTCACATTAGTCACACAAAAATTCAGCGCCTGTGAACCAGACTACTGAGAGAAGATTTGCAGGCTAGGCCAAACAAGGAAGCAGTGTGAGCAACAGCTACTGACTTGATGCCGTTGACACAGTCAGTGTGAGCGTTAGGGATGGCAGACGTCTGGCGGTGTGTGAGGGGGTCAAACAGCACCACGGCCTTGTTTTGACATGCAGCAGCCAGCAGTTTACTGCAATGAAATTTCAAAACTTAAAAAATGCATATGAAGTCACTGGTATATTTCAAGACTGTGTTTTTGTGGTAAATATGAAGTATCACACAAATTTATCACAACAAAAAGTTAATTTATTCAACATGAAAAGCATCTTGAATGCAAAATACAGCACAAGTAATGGCATAGTAATTAATTTGGCAATCATCCTTTAGGGGATAATTTAGAGGGTAAAATGTGGCTTTATGCTCACCTATGAACTGGGAAGTACCTAAATCTCACATTGTAAATCTCCCTTGATGATCAACTCCATGAACATGGAGGGGCTGATAGTTTGATGTCAAGTTGCACAGTTGGGCAACAAATGGCAGAAAAGCCAAACATTACTTTAGACAAAGGTGCAACAGGAAGATCATTCTATGGGGAACATCACTTCCCTAATACCTAAATCTACTGTAGTTCTCATGAAATAGCAAGCACGAGATGCTGTTGACACTCAACATGAAGTGTTCACTCACCCATCAGGAGAAAATTCCAGATTGAAGACTCCCCCGTAGCCAGCAGCGTTGTGCTGAATACCATCATCGTAGTCATCCCCCTCATTGGCTGCATTTGCACTGGGAGGGGGATTCTCTGGACCAGCCAAGGAGGCGTTCGGGTCCCAAAAGTTGTTTGGGGTCATGGCGGCATAATATCTGCGCTTGCATTCACTCTCCCAACCTGCACAACAAATAACTTTCAACCAAAAAAAGCATAGTACAGTACCCTGCTATAAAATGCAAACTTTTTAAAAGAACTGCAGTACTCAGAAGTTATTGGGGGTCATGGCAGCACAATGTCTGCACTTACATTCACTCTTTCAACCTGGACAAATATCAACACTCAACCTAAGAAAACATGGCACCCTGATTTCAAATGCCAACTCCTCAATAGAACTTCAGTTGTTACAGAATGTATGAGGCTAAACTTGGTAAATACAGGTTTTCATACTTTCAAAGTTTATTGGAACACGTGTAAAAACAGAAAAATTTGTTTACAAAAACAGTGGGAAAATGCAATCATTTTATTTCACAGCATTCAAAAAATTAATTTACAATCCATTACTGTTCCCGAAAAAAAGTACTAATAAGATACAAATTAAATTATGTTTACCAAAAGAAATCTAGCAGCCAAAATAAAATGCTGCATTGGCATCAGGTTGTCAACAAAACAAAATAGGGAAAAAAAGGACACCCAACAGTAACCTTGAAAAAAAGCACATGAGAGCACAACTAAACTCAAAAATAAAATATAGGAGTATTATTAATCAGTATATCATGCATGACATATTAATCAATAAAGGATTTAGCTTGACAAATGACTGCTCAGGATTATCCAGTCAGGGCTGACTGACTGTGGCTGCTGTGGCCAAATGAGACCAAAATTGCACTTCTACGTAAAAAATTGTTGAGGGAGACCAGTTTTGCACAAGTACCTTAATTTTCTTTCATGTTTGCAGAATAACTTTTTTATATTGCAAAAAAAAAAATTTTTATAGAAAAGAATATGTTCAAAATTTAATTTTCCATATCTGTACGCATTTTCATTAACCTAGTGGCAATAGAAATGTGAGAAGTGAAAAATGAAATTTGAAAAATTAGGTAAATGATTTGAATTTTAGGGTAGTAGCAACCCTTACTAAGGCTTAATTGAAAATTGCAGGAAAAAACATCAGGGAAATCACTATACCAAGACAAAATAGCAATTTGGAACAATATGTAGTAAATTTTGTAAACTATTTAGGAAATATCTCAAAATCCTGGAAGACATCATAATTCAGTAAGTTTCTTGCTGCTTTTATTATTTTATTTATCTCATATGCCTTAGAGCTAAATGAGAAAACAAATCAAATTCAGTGCAAGAAAATTTAAATTTTCTACATTTTATGATTTTTTTCACCAAAGCTTCTACCATTTGGTATTTTCAGAGATGATGATAATATAAGACAAAAATCTTAAATTTTAGGATGAAAAACTACCATTTAATGTTACTGATACTCCTCAGGCACTGAGGTCCTCCTAAAAATACTCTTCAGGCTTTAAGCTGAATTCAATCATTAGGAAGTAGAAAACCTTATGATTTATTTTGTGTTCATTAACCTTGTGAATTAATAATACAAAATTTACACATTCCAGACACTTGAAATACTTTTAAGCAAATAAATTTTATTCATAAAACCGATTTGATGTATTTTCATAACAAAATTAATATAAGAAGTAACATGTTTACACTATTTCTCAGAAAATTTTTAAAAATTCTTCCAATTTGTCTACAATTCTGAAATTACAACCAATGTAAAACCGCAAATCCCAAAATATGAAATATTTTTAGCCACTAATTTAACACTCACCATAAAAATTTGGTTGATAAGAATCACAAAAATTTTGCAAAGCAACAAACCATCACTACATTAGGCCAAGGATCTCCCTCAACCCCTAATAGGAAGTCAGAAACTTAGTTTTAGTGACAGATAGCCAAGATGTTTTCTCTTTAAACCTGGTGTTACTGCACTTCAACTAAAAAATATAAAATTCTATGATCAATAACTTCAAGTTGAATTGTTTAAAACACATAGTTTTACATTATAAAGATTTTTGTGGAGAGCAGTTCTAGATTCTTGTTAGGAACACACATGTCACAGTACTCATAATAGTTAAAATATCCTTCACAGCATAAAATTTGGTCATCAAAACGCAGAAAATTCAAGTAAAATTGCATGAGAGAACAACAAAAAACTGATGCATCATACTGAGAAGCAATTTTCTCACCCAATTTGGATTTCATTCCATATTGACGTCGCCTGAAGTCAGCATACGGAAAAAATCCAGGGCACCCGAAGCGATTTAAAGTATTATTCGGATGCTTCATTATTACACCAAATTTGAATTAAATTTTCTAGTTTACAACAAAATTTTACTAGCTTTTTGACCTAAATTCAAGTAAAATGAAGTTTGCAACTAACGAAGTACAACCATGCAGTCAGAACTACGCACAGTGTGCTGGCTTTAATAGAGAAATTTGTCAAAACGTTTCTCTAGGGTATATCTGGCTTCAGTTTACCCGACTTTTGTTCAAAATTCGCAGATTAATTATAATTTTTTACGATATTAAAGCCCTGTCTCAAAAAACGTGATGCTGAAAAACATAAAAAATGATAAGTACAGTCATTTTACCTGTCTACAGGTAGATTCTATATTATCGAACATTTATTTAGGGAAGTATTTTTCACAATCAACGACTGTCCTACCCTAGGGTATTCATGGTACATTCGAGTAGTCCGTGCCATCAGCTGATCAAAACATGATAAAAAAAAAAAGGTAACTATACTTTCCAGTAGAAAAGTTATAATTCATATATATGAATTATCTGTTTTGATCGTACAGATTCACTTACAAATAGGAAATTAAATGACTACGAATAAAAATATTGTTTCCAACTCTTTAGTGTAATCACTACTAAAACAATGTATAATTTAAAAAATAATCCTTTGTAGATCCAAATAAACTTTTAGATTTCGTGTGCATCCTGTGAGAAGAAAATTTGAACAGTACATTATTGTACCTATCTAGAATATGTACTGAACTAAGAAATATAATTTTACTGCATTACCTGTTGTTGATTGAACCATTGTCACTGATATTACAATACCTTAAGGTTAATTTCCGTATTTATGGATAGTAAATTTGCAAACAGGATATTTTACAATCTATTTATCAAAAAGATTAATACCGTCAAATGTTCGAAATAAATGTTATTTTTCTCTCTTCGTACTGTGAAATTTTGTTATCCTTGTACGACAATCTTCTCTCGTTCCTGACTCCTGGAAATTTGTAAGCCGGCTTTGTTTTGGTCGGAAACCTTAGAGAAGTAATGTGGCGAAACGACTTTCCTGACCTCGTTGCTAGGTACGCACCTTTTGTTTGTACGCCCCCAAAAAAATTAATTGAAAATTGTTTACACGTTGACTTTTTAGTTTAAGATTATGAGCATTCCCTTCCGCACATCACCCTTTCAACAATATCAATTGTCGCCGCAGACAGTCACATTGTGTGACTGTCAAGGGAGACTGTCCATTAGAATGTTTTACATCGGTATATACAGTATTTTGAGGCGTTCTCAAATTTAGAATAACATAAACATTGGACTACATTTTCATATTTTCTTCTCAATTATTTACACAACCAATGACAGGGTTGCTATAGCACCTTTTTAATTTGAACACATAATTATTCACTTTCACCCATTACTCTTTCAACTTTATTCTCAGATTTCGAAAATGCCAAAGCTGGTATGTTGATGTGCCCTGAGACTTCAGAAACGTTTTACACCAATATTGTGTGGTTCCTTTTCAATACAACTAGAGGTTTATTTAGCTGTAGCTACAAACTACAGTTTCAGTAGCTTTAGACTACAAAGGTAGGAATAAGGAAACTCTGGTAAGCATGTATAAGTGTACTGAGCGGCTTTCAGTTACAGACTTCCTCTCAAACATTCCGTGCCAGGAACTCAGGCAAGAGGTGCGTAAGAAAACCTTCCAGAGCTCGCAAGAAAGAAAGAAAGAAAAACAATTCATTTCAGAGGCGCGTAACGATGCCTTCCGGAGCTCACACTCTCAAAAACCAGTGCTACGTTATAACGACGCACATTTCAATATACAACAACCAATGTGACTCTGTCTTAAGGTTTTTTACATGGCCATGTATTTATAAGCATTGCCAAACTTGGTATGACTTGACCAAGGAATACTATTTTGCGTTTTTCTCCCAACATTTTGTACAACATTGACATGGGCTGTCATTCCACCCATGTACGTTCACCAAGCAAGTACCTACGCGTCAAGACATTTTAAAAAAATGTACATTTCATTGATCAATTTCATGTGAAATAAACTTTCTTTGAAATTTTTCTTATGTTAATTCATCAACTAGAACCTGTTAACATATTTAAAAACCAATGTGATACATTTATGTATCAACTTTACTAGAAATATGCTGTTTTACCTGCAATCTTTCTCTTTATTTCCAGGACGCACACTGTACGTTTTAAATAACAAATTTCCGAAAGAAAATGTGAAAATTACAAAGTTCCAAGTTTCAATTTCAGTGAAAAGCAAACCGAGTTCAAAATCCTACTTGTGAAAGCGTTTTGACGTAGAATTACATCTTGTTCTAGATTGGCCTAGAAGATCTTTTTCTTAATTATAGAGTCAGATAAGTTAGCCTAATTTTACCTTCTGGTTCTCTGATTAGTTTTATACGACTGGTGAGCCATTAGCCATCATTTCAATGGTATTGTTTTCCGTAAAACCCATCACTAATGTTTTCGTTTCTCAAACGGTTTCATCTCTAGGAACCAATTTCCTGTACACGTATAAACCCCCAAACGAATACTCATAATCCTCAAATATTCCTTTTTCCTCTATGGATTAATCCTTTATACGCAATATATTTTTTTCAAAATCTTCACCGCAGGTATTTTCAACCATAATGAAAATTGCAGTTTTTTTGATAGCTTGACCCCAGTACATCACACATGCTTAACTGAGAGAGCACGCCCTACACGGGAAGGTGTCGGCAGTTCGAATCCCGGCTGTGCCGCTCGGTGATTCTCCCCGTTGGGAAAAGAGAGAACTCAGCCACAATTCCCCATTCCACCCAGGTGTCGGAGATGGGTACCGGTTTGACCGGAAGTAACCATCATTGCGTCCTGGTGTTGGTTATAAGGCATTCGAAAAATTTATGAACAAGATGATATGTATCAAGCTTGATTGGAATAAAAACATCCTTTTCCTGAAAATCAAATTTTTGTCATCCTAGAGTAATGCAAGGCAAACTTGATGTTTTCAATAATGATGCTCTAAATAATGATATTTCTGATGTTTTTGAATAATATTAATAGGTTGCCCTAGAAGTCGCTGAACTTATTATGGCCCTCAAGTAGCTATACTCAAATGTGTTTACCACAATAGCCTTGACAAACAATTTTCTGATCACTCGTGACAAATAAATTGTTATAACTTAAAATTCTTGATCTTAGAATAAAAGAAAATGTTAACATTTAATTTCCTAATTTATTTTTGCTACCGTGGTATCTTCGTCAGTACTAGACTGAGGTCCAAACCAGTAGAATATGTATTTCTCTTCACAGCTTCATCACTGTGAAGATTAATAAAGAAGAGATTTTCTTTAATGAAGTCTTTTGAATACTCTGTGCGTTTTGATGATTGGCGCCATACTGTTTCGTTCACATCGTGAGTGACTGAGTGAACGATTTATTATTTGCTAAGGTAACTGAAAGACATTTGTGAACATCATTCTTTATTTTTACAATGTCGCAATGCACAACCCTGAATGAAGGTTAGAGTGCACATGAGAGAGGTCTAGATAAAACTTGTGTTAAGACTTTCCTCGTCTTAAGTTCGTGTGGAGGATTCTAGCCTCAGTAAGGATACTAAATTAAAAAAAAACCGGAAGTTAAATAATTAACGCAAGTCAGCTTTACAAAAGACTTAGTCTGTTGTAACCAATAGAACACACAAATTAGACTTATTAGGTCTATGGAACAAACGCAAGAAGCATTTAAAGTTAACAAGAACAATTAACACTAAATTGGGTCGTTTATGCACAGTAGCAGGTAAGGGTGAGGAGTCGTGCAAGTTTAAGGATACCTAGAACAAAGGAAATAAATTTACGAACAAAGGAACACTTACTTCTTCCACTGATCACAATATCTACACAAATTAAACTTGAAACACCAAAACAATGAAATTATCACATAAAGAAATGCTTACCAGCAGCACGGATGTCACAGGCACAAAGGAACAAACAGAGTGAACGTCATACGCCGCTCGGCCACCAACTAAAAGTGACATGGACAAAGGGATTTACCTTCAGGTGTCAAAGGTATTTTGATACAACATTATTCTCGCTAATAAATCCCAACAACTAGTACAATAAAACATTTAACTTGATGAATTTTCTTCAATATCCTTGCGTCAGTTAAAAGTAGAAAGCATTCGATTTTGACGGCTATCACTAAATCAGACGTGATGATGTCATCTTGTTAGCGATTAAAAGATCGTTTTAAGTTACTTAAAAGACGTTAGCGCTCGAAAAATTCTACCCAATTGTATGCACAAGTTTTTTGTTTTGAAAAACAGCGAACAACAGCATAGCTCAATTAGAAGCTTAAAGTTGCCCTACGTTTGTGTACTTGTACATAAAATACAGGAACAACACCAACTTTGTATTCTTGTACGCATACGCTGTTAATCGTACAGCTAGGCAGTTCGTCAAAAAGGAATACAAATGTTATAAGTCGAACTTAATAAAATATTTTCGAAAGTGCTCCAATACTAATGATAACGCTCCCATTCTAACATTACCAGAGACAAATTCTCCCCTGGTCGCGTGGTCGCGCTGTTTTGTTGTTATGGTGCTAGCAGACGACTCCTTTACTGCCATCCCGCCGTTACGTGCATCGAAAATTGCCATTCAGATGGAATTGCCTCGGCTTCTCAGGAACGCTGCTTTGAATTTATCAAATGAAACTTCCTGAATTTTGCAAGGGGAGTATTGGAATTAAATTACACGCCTGAACTGTATTTTATAGCCCGGAAAGTAACGGGTTTCTAGTTTTTTTGACGATAGAACAGATAAAACGAGCTCTGCTGGACAAATGCCACTGTAATCAGCCGGACGTCGAGCACGTTTTTCTGCACTAGCTAAGCTGCAAGAATTACTAATATGCTTAAGTGCAAATTCGTAGCTTGTGAAACATTTTTCAAGACTTTCGTTTTACTTTGATGATAGTCATGTCCACGAAAACCTACAACTGACATGAAAGGTTTAATCAAAAAAGATTTTACTTATTAGGTATAGGCTCTGGAGTCTCTGACGATGTTTCAATGTAACAAAAATCCGTAATTATAAAACTAACAGAAAACTTTGAAGAAATGTTCCAAGTATTTAAACAAACACTTGAAACCACGTTATGCAAAGAAGAATAAGTAAAAGTCTTACTTAGTTGCAATGCATGTTTTAGACACTACTTATCAGAAATCTATAACATTTCTGCACTCAGCGTTCAACACACTGGGAGACAGCGTGTTTGCTACAGTATTTCGCAATATTTTCCACGCACCGTTGCACACTGGCTCATATTGACTCATTCGTGAAAGAAAGATACATGGAAAGAAAGAAAGAAAGAAAGAAAGAAAAAAAGAACAGAAGAAAAGAAAAACAGTTCATTTCCAAAAAAGGTGATACATGAAATGTATAACATTGATTTTAAAGATGTCCTAACATTAGGATCCTTAGTTGATATTCACACATGGGTATCGCAATACCCATGTCAAGAATACGAGCACAAGCCGCATATTTCTCAACACAAATGTGAGCAAGGCCCTCTTGTACACCATCAGCACCTGCAGCAAGTCGTCGTCACCATCAGAAAGCGATTTAAGGATATCAGCTGCTGCTGCAAGGCCGCAGATTGTGATATGATTGTTCCATAGCAGCAGAACTCGCCGCAGTCTCTGTCATGCTGACAGTCTTGCAGGTTCCGAGCAAGGTTTCGAGGAGAGGATTGCTGAAGAATCCTTATTTCTTTATTTTATTAGCTCATGATTAGTTTATGAACAAGGTTTGATTTAATTTGAAATTTAGATAGTAATTTATAGAGTCCGTTTGGTTTCATTTTGTTTAACCGCTGACGATGCACTTGTCATCGTTCACGCAGACAAATTCAGAACGAATGTGAAAATTATAACTTCATTCACACTCGTGTAGATGTTCATGTGTTAAGGATATGAGGACGATTTGTTAAGAATTGGTTAAATTTTCCAAAGGGAAGTTTAATATTTCGTTAAATCTTTATTGATAAAATTAAAAGTTATATAATTAATCAATAAACGTAATTTCATTGAAGCATTCTAAATATCAAATACTAAAAGAAGAACAGGATTGACGTAAACCTCCATTCAAATAAAGTAAGATGCAAATAAACGCTCGATGACTGATATTATAGAACACTATGTTATCTACCCGCGTCCTCAAAAATGAGAGCATGAATTTCGCCTCTGGTTTCTTAGTAAATCCACCTGTATAGGAAATCGTTTATCCTGAGTATCACTCATCCTATATCACTGATGCACCCTACATTAATTTTCCATTATTGACTGCATAGCGTGAGTGCTGGTGCAATACGAGTAGCATTGTCTCAGTGCCCTGTATTGTATGGTACGTGCAGTGAATTTTTCCTACAGTAAAAATATGAACTACATCCCACACACTGAACTCATGTTCCAATGCATCCTACACACAGGTTGTGTGTCTTACATTGCTGGTGTATCCAATGAAGTACATCCTACATTGCGTTTGCGCTCTAAAATATGAGTGTATTAATTATATAGCGTGCCTACATTTGCCAGAACTGCAATTTCCATTATCAGTACTTTCCTGTCTCAAGACGCGGTCAGTGCTTTTCTGAGTTGCTAGATGTTCGAGCTCGACTTCCCAGTCTGACTTTTTCGCCGGTGCTTCTGTGATTTAGGCCGCCCTAGAACAGTTTTTGCACCGGGCGACTAAAATCATGGATGTCCCGACGAAAATGTTAGGCTGGGTCCCCTCAAACATCAACACCCAATTCAAGATCAACCTCATTATTTTACTCACATTCATATCGACTTGGACAAAAGATTCTCCTCACCCAAACAAACATTTCAAGGACTCAATAAGAGGTATTACGTACTCCAACAGGCAGAAAAACGAGTACTACGACGTTCCACAGATCGTTGCACGACATGCGAGGACGTACAGACGCCTACAATGCCGCAGCAGGAGCAGACTGCGGGCAAAGCAGCGCAACGATATGGAAATGGGGCGATGGCGCAGTCGCTTTCGCTGGCGTTAGAGGCAACTCAATAACCGATATGAAATTAGGGTGCTTGAGATGCAGAGCAGCTGCGCTGCTGTGTCCTGCATGTGTATGGATGTGAGTGTGTGTGTGCAGGGAAGAGACGAAGGTAAATTTAGAACAGCTCCTCGATACGGTGGAATAAAATCGTGTTGGGATATGGTGCGACTTGCAGGCCATGAGTGCAAATTGTGCTAGCGGAGTTGAGTAAATTCTGAGGCGCGGTAGCTTAAGTTAGATGAGGTGAAATCAAATGGGGTATGGTACAAAGCACAGATTGTGTCAATTCTGAATTCAGGAATTCTTAGTCAGTTGTATGTTCAAACATTGAAGCGACGCAAATTTTATTCCGTTTACTCATGGGCTGAATTACATGTTGCTTACTATTCTGGGCAGAAAATTGTCATGGTTAGGTTGTGTTATTTCAGTTAATAATTTTGGGTTATTTTTTGTCTCGTGAAGGGGGCCGCAAAAAAATGTACTCATCCTTTGACGGACGATTTCTCATGTATTTTTGTTTTTTGTTTTAGGTGCAACTAAGTTTTGTCACATGTGATTTATTTTGATTATATTTAATGCTCTTTTCTTTGATTAAAGCTTTTAAGCTTGTATCTATGCCAATAAATACCTACATCTAGACAAAATGCATAAGTGCTGGGTACTCAAAGAGTGAGTAAATTTTTTTGGGGTAAATATTCGGATTGAGGAGCCTCTAGGGCAGCGGTTCTTAGCCTTGTTGGAGGTACTGAACTCCTCAAGTTCCATACATGCATCCATCGAACCCTTCGTAGCTGGAAAATTTTTTTTTCTTCAAATTCAAAATATATGTACAATACTATACACTGTATTAGTGCAGAAACTGTACCATACCACACCCAGGGGTTTGACTCACCGAACCCTTGAGGTTCGATCGAACCCCAGGTTAAGAACCACTGCTCTAAGGTAGCGCTCTCTACGCTCACACGTCCGCTACCTACCACTCCACCGCTGAGTTCTAGCATGTAAACATGGAGAAGACAACAGGGTCTAACAGTTTTGAGTGAGAATGAAGTTTTAAACATAAATGAGTTATACACTTGAGGTTAGTGTCAGAGTCATTTATTTAACGTTTTTATTTGTCTTCAGTGTTGAGTATATACAGGATCAATTGAAATTATCGTGCACAGTTCACATCTTGACATGAGTAGTTCACATTTTGATACGAGTAGTGAACGTTCCTAGATATTAAACTGTTTAAATTTAATTAAAAAGTAATTACTACTGATTAACAGTGAAATCAATTGAACTAAATTTTTCACTTGGCTCGAATCATTACTTCGTACTAACATTACTGTAGTTCCTCAGAAGATCGAATCAATCTATTTCTGCTATTCTAACTTCATCAAACCATTTGATGAACACGGGCTTCGTAAATTATTTTTCACTAATAGAAAAGGTTTACTATGTGTTATTCGCCTTGGAAATTAATTGTGGAATAGAAACAACGGTCCCTTGTCTTCGCAGCTCCACCTCCATCACTTGGGCCGACGCTGAACGATGGTCAGTTGGCAGCGCTGCTCGGCTGTGTGTAATTTTTCCAAACCATTTGTTGCTGGGGCAGTTTGTGTCAATAGAGGGACCTCTGTCGAGATTAATTGCCATCTCTGAGCTGCAGCTCTCGCTGGCAAGGAATTAAACACCGCGCCCGATGATACCGACAACAAATGGACGATCTCACCACTGCTCCATAAATCTACGGGTTGCGTTTGCCAGCATTCACGCTCAACACACTGAGCTTGGTGCTCCGAAGACCATCACGTTCATCTCTACTCAAATCTCAACTCGTACGAAACTTATGAGACCGAAGGTAAACTTCAAATGTGAGGTTTCGAATTAGACGAAATTTACTCGCTTGTTTCTTCATTTCACTGTAGTTATCCCCTATTTGGGAAAGTGAAGTTAAGCATTAACATTTTCATGGAGCTCACAGACTTGTATCGTATTATACACTATGTCCCACAAAAACCCGAAGCGAGTATTTATTTTCCCGTATCAGTAATAATCAGTAATACCGTATAATTTTGCCTGAAATAAAATGCTTATGGTATTCTTATGATGCTATTAATGACACCGGAAAATAAATACTCGGTTTTGATTTTTGTGGGATATACTGTACAGCGACACTTGTAGTCAAGATGGCTCAACACATGTCGAGAAAGTTGGCTTCTGTGAATGAACGAGAAGCTAATGTGAGTGAAAATATAATGCATTTTTAATGTAAAGCCCCGTAGTAGATATAGGGTTTTTTCGTTAAAAATATTTCTCAGAGTTTTGATGTACAAATAACTTCAACTGAAAAAAATATAAAAAAATTTGAATTTAGATTGTAAACATGATACTGAAAGTGGTACCTTAGAGGTGTGAAGATCAGGTATCCGTGACTTTACTCTATTTTACTGTTTTAATAAGTTTAAGTACATTGAAGCCTTTGCACTTTGGAATACTCCGATGGAATTTTGAAAAATGCTGCAGAATTTGGAAAAACTCATATTCTCTTCACTATAGTCAACCATACTAAACGAGCTCATGAAAGTCTGATACGAGCTTCAACAAATTTTTATCTTTTTATGGTTCGTTTCTGTGAAAAGACATATAATATAATAAAAAGTAGATGGAACATATGTGTATAGTAGAAATACTGTTCATTAGATAACGCATTTTTCTTAAAAGTGAGCTTCCTTTTTTGTAACCCATTAAATTTTGCTCAGTTCTGACGCTCGGTGTGCTTTATACGCCTAGTTTTATACTGGAAATTTGTTGAACAATTGTGTATCAGATTCATTTTATGTAAAGCAAGGCTACGTTGACTGTATCGAGGCTCTGAAATGCATTGCTTGATCTCACTTCTTTCTGTCACCTTTGGCGGAGTTATCCCATCAGAGAATCAGCAGGGGATCTTCATTTAAAAATTGATAAAGAAGATCGCTCGAGGCGTTTTTTCTCACGAGAAGCTTTCTGAAAATATTCCTTAGGACCGTCACAGCCAGACGAGATTACGCGGCACCGACCAGAATTTCATTAAATCCCTGATTAAGCAACAGCGAATCAAATAGCAACGCTTCGTGGGTGGAAGGTTAGCACTGAGACATCTTTTTTGATAAAGGGAATCCAGAATTTAAATTGCCTCTAAAATTTCTGACACGACACTTTGATAGAATTAATTTCGCTGTATTTTTATAATACGTTCTCATGGCGGAAGAGTTAAATAATACGGATAATAAAAACACGCACAATTATTCTTGATATAAATGCGAGCTTGGCCCACACCGTATTTTCAAGTTTTGCTGTTTCTATGAAATAAATTTTATCGCGGACACACTCAACTTTTTCTTTTCATCCTCCCTGTTTGAAGCTCTGAATTTGTTTGTATACATGTAAGACTCTGATTCAGTTGTTTGTTTGCGCGCTTGATGGGTTGTTTACCTGTCACCAGTTTTCATTAATAACATGCGACAAAATTCAACGCTTTGCTTTCAGCAATACGACAGGGTAAATTGAACTTTATTTTTCGGACCAAAAAAAATGACACGTAATTTTTGTCAGGACGTTCTCAAGGGAGAAATTCGCTCTCTTCTTAGTACAGCTTACATATGGTGTACGCAAAAGATGAAATTGTATCCAGTGATTCCAAATAATAAGAATGTTATGTACATCGCGATTTTATAAATAAAATATCTACTGTACGAAGCTATTATGCTGGACATAAATGTTTTCTGCAGTGTAAAATAGTCCTTGTGTGTTTGTTCTCTGTTCGTACCTTTACATCCATCTCAATCGCAGTTCCAGCATCAGATAAGAAATATGATCGTGGCTACAGGCTTCGCTATGATGTGTTCTGATGCTAAATTTCTCCCGACAGCGATTCAGTAATTAGCATTTTTTAATAAAAATCGAATCGTTCAGACCATCGAACAAATTCTTGGCAAGTTAATCTCGTATCTTGGATACAGGTTTTTCAGCTAATCTATGTCTCTATAAGTTTGAAAAATGGTTGATGGGGAGAAATACTGAGTTTGGAATGTGAAATAAATTATAGGGAAATTCAGAAGGCACTGAGTGCGGTTTCATGCGAAAGTGATGAAGCGATTTTAGTGCTTAATCGAACATTACGGAATGCCGTCATTTGAAAGAGCCATCTAGGCTAGTACAATTGTACCAACAATGTTTATGTGTCAACCAAATGCAGACTTGTTCATCATTCAGTATTTACAACACGAACAGAAGAGGATGATTGACTGTTAATGCAATGATGATTTATTTCTCCAATGCCAAAGGATTTGCCATGACGTATCATGGTACGATTATTTTGTATGAAAAAAGAATCTAGTCGAAATTCACGCTACCATCATTCATGGAGAGAACTAAGCCAACACCCAAAGAGAAATAAGATAAAACACAATTTTTTGTTGGTGGGATGAACCAAGAAAATGTATTCAAACTTTAGCAGTTTGTAGTCCCCAAGATCAATGTACATTTTCACACAATTTCACCCACAGTAATTTGAGCTCCTTTTCAGTGACCTCACATTCTCCATTTTTGCTGCAGCTTCGATTTTAAATTCTTTGAACGAAAAGAAACAGTATTTTTTCCTATCCAGCAAAATTTCAGCGTTTTCCTCGCATTCTCCATTTTCACTGCTGCCTCGATTTTAAATACTTCGAGCGAAAAGAAGAATATTTCTTTCTATCCAGCGAAAGTTCGTCGTTTTTGACATTACAGGAGGGGGCAATTTAGGCTGGGTGAGATCGAATGATGATGGCTATCGACGCTCCTCAATGATGTATTTAGGAACCAGAGATGGTGGTTGTACTGCCTTCTGATCCTTCTAACGGTTATGGTTCTTCGCTGCGAGTTGGAGCGGAAAAAAGCAAGGCAGTGTCCTGCCGCTCATTAGAGGAGGTCTGGGTGCTCCTGAGATCTACTGTAAAGTGGTTAATAAATCGAGACCGAGACCCTAAAGTGAGACGTGCTTCGGGAGCCCGACGAGCGCAGAGCGGGGTGTCTAATGGACCAAATGGTCATCTCGGGATGCGCTCCTTCTATTTTTGTCTACTTGCGACTCAAGAATGGATTTCTGATTCTTGGGCCAAAATGAATCGCTTTCGCGCTTTCGTACGTACGGAATACGCGTCTAAAAAATATGTACAAGTTTGTATGTACATTTGTACATAAAATGTCTAAGGGTAAAATGATTCTTGTGAAAGAATAAAAATATATAGCTAAAATGTTTAATTTATAGATATTTGGATAAGCATTTGTATATTTTATACATTGAAAATGCATGTACAAAATAATTCTTGTGAAAGAATCTTGACTAGACTGTCAAACTGTATATACTGTCATGTTGATAGTAATATAATTTGCCGTGTATACTGAATTAATTCTAAGTTTGATACACAATTATTTTTCTTGCTACGTTAGAATTCGTTCATCTCCTGATAGGATGGCTTAGAAGCTTCGTAGCGTATATGGCCCTCCATGCTGATCTTGTTGTCTGTCAGATGTTGCATGCACTCTTGTGTCATGTTGTGACAATTTTCGGGTTTGTGGCTCATAAATCTTTCAACTCTTACATCACCTGCAGTTCACTCCATAATCCTAACTGAGCAACACTCAACTTTACTCGCAGATCATTTTATAATTCAAGTAGAGCAAGACACTATCAAATTCACTTACAGTTCACTCTGCACTCCTAATTTAACAACACCCAACCAACTTCATCTGCAGCTCATTTCATAATTCAAACAGACCAAGACACCATGTGGTGCACTGCAGATCATTCCATAATCCAAGTAGAGCAAGAAACCATCAACTTCACTTGCAGATCATTTCATAATCCAAGTAAAGCAAGACACCGTCATCTTCACTTTCAGATCATTTCACAACCCAAGAGACAGGATGCAGTGCACATCAGCCGCGCGTGACCACACCGGCGAAATCGCAGCAGGTTGCCTTTACTCGCAGCGATGACAGCGGTGTGGACAGTGGATTGTGACGGTCCCCTCACACACCTCTGGCGGTGACAGCTTAAAACTGACCGCAAACATGCGCCGACGCGCCTGTTACACGCTGCTTTCCATGCTTGGATGTCCGTGATGGTCTCGTCATCGATTATCCTTCTCCTGCATCTACGGTTGCTGTTTCTGGGTAAACTATGAGTACTGATTTTTGGTGTTGAATTTTGCTTTTGTTGATGCTGTTGTTCTATGATTGCTGTATATCCACTGTGGTTTTGATGCTTTTGAACAGCATTAAAAATTAGGTGCTTCACTAAATCAGTGAAAGTGCAGCCACAAAGAGTAATCGTAGATCCGACATTTTAAAAATACTTCTTAGATTCCTTATTTAAGATTATTCATGTCGTGAGGTCATTTTTCGCTGATGCCAAATTAACTGTTCACTGCAATTAACTCATATTAAACTTGAACCATTTACCTGACTTGCATGACAATGTTGACTGCTGTGGCTCTTACTTTTTTACGACGGGGATATACTTTGAAGGGGATTTGGTGGTCGAGCTCCCTTCCCTTTTATATTATCAACCACAACATCAATGGTAAAAATTACTGTAACTTTTAATCTTATCTAATGTGACGTAAAGATAGACTTGAAATTTTCACAATCTGAGAAAAGTGGAAGATTTTAGAAAAACGAAAAGTGGATTGATACAAGAAATGATCGATGACTCGTTTTTAAATATGTCGCCTTGGTGACTTACTACACGTACGTACGACATGCAATAAACTTACGACGTGCAGCCCTTACGACGTGTTTGGCCGCAATAAACAAAAGCATATATAGTTGTCGACGTAGCTACGAAGTTTCCATGTACCGGAGCCATTGAATATTCAACAGTTCAACAATCATTCTATAATGTCACCAGAAGTGATCCTATCCGTCCTAGCCCTATGAAATCCATCCTAGAACCATGATTTCTATCCCAGAACTGTGATATCCATCCAAGAATTATGATATTTATCCCAGAACCATGATATTCATCATTGCACCATCATATCCATTCAAGAACCATGAAATCCATCCTAGAACCTTAATTTTCATCCTAGAACCATAATATTCTTCCCAGAATCAAAATTTCCATCCCAGAACTACAATATCTATCCCAGAACCATGATATTCATTCTAGGACTATAATATCTATCCCAGAACCATAGCATTTATCCCAGAACTAAAATATCTATCCCAGAACCATAATATTCATCCCAGAACTGTAATATCTATCCCAGAACCATAATATTCATCCCACAACTGTAATATTCATCCCAGAATCATGAAATCTATCCTAGCATTATGATATCCATCCTAGCACAATAATATCCATCTCACAATTATAACATCCGCCCTCGATCGGACCCGCATGCAAAGAAGACTATTTTACAAGCGAAACATCGCTGGTGGTGACGTGCATGGCTTGTTTTTGCCCCGCAGCCGTAAACTGAGGCGCAGTTTGCCTCCTCAGCGTCGGTATCGCGTTCGTCAGCAGCCTCGGTCGGATGGTCCGCAATAAATAATGCAATTTCATGGTGTTTGCACCCACATTCTGCTCGAACCGACGTCTGCCGAGGTCACCCTCTGCCTCAAGGAGCTTTCTGCTGATAAGAAAGAATTAAAACAAGAACGGAAACACGTAACCTTGGGCACTGCCAACGTTTTAGCGAGGAGTGTAGCGGTCTCTTCGACTATGAAACATTAACCGTTATTTCTCTCGTCAGTTTGGTTAAAGTGGAGTGGTCTGCAGGAAATTCCGATGGAATGGCTCATTGATTAAAGTGGATGGTTTATGGGAGTGCCTCATCCCAAATTGGAAGAGCTCATTGAATTTCTTCATATTATTGAATAAAATGCAACAATAGAGCGTCATGAAGTGCAAAAATGCAGATTTAAAGTACGCTATATTTATGTTGTGCACACGGTTACTCTGAAAGATAGATGACAGTCTCTTAGAGCATGGGTTGGATCGTTCACATCTACACATCGCCAAAATTAGCCTGCCCATAGGTGACATCAGTACCACAACGCCTCACCAGCTGCGCAGAGACTATCGTAGAGTTGACTTGGCACTTTGACCGCAATTGGTAAAACTGAAGTGCAATATTTAACTCAAATTTAAACTCGACTGCCATAAGCAATTATGAAAAGAGTGACCATTTACTGGATCATGTTTTCATTTAGCTTTAATTTAGCATTTATAAAAATTGAGTTTGTGACTACTGGTCGGTGAGCAGCAATATGAAAATCTTCTAAGTGGCCACCGGTGGCGCACGTTGCGGTCAAAGTGTTAAATACGAAGAAGCAGGCTTGAGGGATGTCGCACGGGAATTATATGATAAATTTACCTGCCCAGTCTAACTTTTTCGCCGCCTGCATGCATGTTTTTCGCCGCCTAAGCGATTTAATCGCGTGAATCGCTTAGGCGGCGAAAAACACACATGCAGGCGGCCAAAAAGTTAGACTGGGGGTGGTCGCACAGACATATTTAATGAAGACCAAAGACTAAGTACTGCATGAGAGTGCTCCTGCTACACAAATAAGTATGAATCCAGCGAAGTTATTTTTCTTCAAGCTTCAAGTTACTTAAATTTCCTACAATTAATTGTAACTTAGCATCACTTTTGGGTCACGCTAGACCAAAATTCTCGCATTTAATTTTAACTTATTTTGGCGTCTCGCCAGACAAAAAATCTCGGAATTAATTTTAACTCATTTTGGCGTCTCGCCAGACCAAAAATCTCGCTCTCCGCGTATCACAGCAGCTTACTGTTACTCTGTCGTGTGTTGCACGAGACTGTTCGAGACATTTGATGCCAGGGCAAATTAAAACTAGAAGGGATGCTGCGAGACTCTATTGATCGTTTTATTGAGTGCCGTATTACTACGCAGAGCAGTTCAGTGCGGTCTGCAATTACGGCGAAGCAATTGTTGGGCAATTACGTGCAATGTGACACCGGCGGCGGGGGTGAGGCTCCTCTGTATTGCCATTCCTGAGGGCAAACGCAATGCGAAACATCGCGAACTGCGCTTGCGTAATGCCGAATTGCGGGGATTTGTTCGTGTTTGAAAGGCGTTTGTACGAGAGTCGTGCAGTAATTTTGATTCGTCCTTCTTCGAAACCACGCAGAAGAGCTGATTAAATTCGAGAATCCCAAAACTATTTTACCACGGTTTAATCTTTGTTTTTTCTCTGCTGAATTCAACCTCTACTGTTTGAAGGTTTTGTTTTGTTTTGTAACCTTTGTTTTTATCCGTTTACCACTGGCTCACGCTGCACCGTTTACCCTTAATTTCGTCGTTGATTTGGGATGCTATCAGCGAGCGAGTCAGCATCCCAATTTTATTTCAGCACAGCTGACTTAGAACATGTGAGGAACAAATTGGTGACAATTTTTGTCACACGGTCACCATGTACTGCAGACGGGGAAGCAAAACGACCCAAAACTTTTGGAGGTGAAAGATTCCACTAGATCTCAAGCCAGGTCTTATCGAGGTGGTAAGTGCACAGTGGGAGTCTGAATTAATTTGTGAACTGACGCTTTCAATGTTCATTCCAAACTCCGTGCGAAGATAAACGTATTCAATTTATGTGTAGTCATAACTAAAGTCAGTAATTTTTACTCGAGCTGGAATTTTCTTGTATTTATACATCGTGTCTTGTCGAACATTCCCTATTCGACATTAATTATTCTCGTCGAGCATTCAACTAATCTTATCAGTGATTATTTTTTAACCAAATTGAGAATTTTTAAATTCCTAGATTACGTCTTGTCAAGCATTCCCTCTTTTAACCAATCTTACCAGCAGTTATTCATACCTTAAACTCAGATTTTTTCAATTTCTTGTGAAATTCTTCCCTAACACTTACTCTTTTTACTCATTTTTTAGATAATTTTTACTCAAACTGAAATTTTTTCCATTCTTAGATTACGTATTGTCGTACATTTTCTTTTTAACTCATCTTTTTGGAAGTAATTTCTTACTCAAACTGAAATTTTTCCCATTCCTAGATTATGTGTTGTCGACGTTTTCTCTTTCTACTTATCTTTTTATACGTCATTTCTTACTGAAACTGAGATTTTTTCCATTCGTAGATTACGTGTTGTCGAACATTCCCTCTTTTTATTCAGCTTCAGCCGTCTTTTCATCAGTTGAAGCTGCATAAAAGTTGCAGCGCGGCCTCTCAGGTCCAATTTCTAAACTTTGCTGCGACTCGCGGCCGTAGTTTTTGGGAGCTGCATGGAGCCGCAGCTGCTGCTGCCTCTGCTGCTGCTGCTCCAAATATATTCTTGCTGTTGCAAGAGACTTGAAGTAACGCTAATGCTTTTTTATCTATTTCTTCTTGAAGCAGGTTAGCTGAATTTCGCTGTAGTCCTGACGGGAGGGAGACTGAAAAGGTTGGGAAAAAGATAGATTAATCCACGAATTAAAAATCGGTTTATCAGCTTTTAAGCGCGTACCGGTCTCAGGTCTCAGACATTGCAATTTATGGAATGAGCGAGGACGACAGAACTGAGGTACATCTCCCTCAAGTGGTCCGCTTTATTACAAAGGATATCAACGTTTTCATACCATGAGAAGAATGCTTAATCGCTTTGCACAGTACACACTAGTCATATTTGTATTCTCTCAATTACATAATTAGCCACCGACACGCCTTAAGTATCATACGACTCGTATGGTTTGTCTACCAATTGACGATTTTTATGTGAAGAATTTTTTAAAAATCCGATGTGTTGTAAAACATCGCAGGCATGAACTTTTTTGAAATAAACGGTTCTTCTTCCTTCCTTTTTGCTTTTTTTTGTTACAGCTTCAGCATCATTTGAATTTAACAACCAATAATTTTTCTACATTCTACTCCACACATCACTCACCGCTGTCGTGAAGTTACATGAGGGTCCGAGGTGCCGTACTGAAAGGCCGATATTGATTCAAATCTTCAGAGTTGACAGTCTCTGAATCTTCACCTTGAAATTCTAAATTTAAGTCATAACCTTGAAATTTCTTTTGTATAAATTTTACGCTTCAATTTAGATTATGCATTTCTTTAGTTTACCGTGGCCGCTTATTAGACAAAATTTATTCTCATGATTCATGAACTATAAAACTCTATGTAAGTTTATCGCTGCCATTGATATTACGCGCATTAAAGGAGGAAATAAAATCGAATGCAGTTTTGGTTCCCACATACTGTCGCACTAACTGGGTGTTGCGGTGTTCTGTCTGTGTAACGCAAGCCACATCTCTGGAGCGAAAACAATTAATTTCAGATCCGCCGCTCACCGACCTAAGCGTGCTTCCGTCATTGAAAATATTCTCTTGCCATCAACCTGTTGTCAGTCCTTACACCTGGAGAAAATAAGCTGAATCTTCTCAATGGCCTCGAACAGGGTTTCTTTGTCAGAACGTCATTTTCAATTTCTCATTCAGAAAATAGATCGTTTTCAAAACAGCGTCAAGGAGAGTTGGATGTTTTTCTCAAAGCTGACAGCTCGTACTGAACTCTCTGAAATTACTTCATCCTTTAAAATCATGGCATTGCAAGACAGAAGTGTTCTCACGGGCCTAACAGCGCTGTTTTTTCATGGTAGGATACATTAGGAAGCGCGGCGGCTGCTTCGTCGTGATATAAATGACCATCCTTGTCACCTGCAGGTCTGCGGTCACACGCATCACTGACGTTCCTCGTTGTAATGGTGCTAGGTTTGTTTTTTACTTGCATTGAAAGTTTAGTACAACCCATTTTGATCGCTAGAAATAGGGTGTTTACCCTATAACGTCAGAATTTTTGTACGCAAATTACCGTTATCACAACCACCGTCACTAAACTGGCGCCGGCATCAGGCAGTCACCGATATCAGGATGATCGAGGAAGGAACTGCCACTCGACAGTGGAGTCCAAAGAACACATTCGGGAACTAGTTTAACGAAAAGTACAATATACTGAGGCTATTTTCGAAAGAGGACCTTAGAGTCCTTTCGGGCGTTAAAGGGTTACGTCAGCGCAAAATGGGGAACTATAGAGTAGTGTACAGGTAATTCTTTCTCATCGAATTCAGGCTACACACTGATGCGTAGTGTGCTGGGGAGCAGTGGCGAGTGATTAGCTATAGTAATAGACTAATATACGCATACTAATCCACCTGTAGCTTTCCCAAATTTCTTTCAGTAGGAACGCAACTGAGTTCTACGTGTACAATCAAATTGAAGATTTTGTTATATTAGAAATGAGTTCATTTTCTTGATGCTACTGCATGTAATAGAAATACATGTAGGTCCAAATTCAGTGTCAAGCATGCAAGCTGACACTCACGTCAGTACCACATGTCATGCTGACAGTGCCATCACAGCAAATGAGCGGCTACAAAAGCCAGCATACAAATCACATATGAGATCAGTCTAGCTCTGATCTCAAAATCAAATGTACTGTACGTAGTGTCAACTGGATGAGTGTGTGCGTAGTTATAGAATTATCTTCAGTTTTTGCTACATGCTGATAATTTTAAACGCCAGTTGATCTCGTATTGGGTATTATCAAAGAGTACAGTGCTATTTTATTGCATTTTTGACAAAGAAGTAATAATTTTGTGCTAAACAATTCTTCAAACTTACAATTCTCATTTTCGATGCCGCCAAGCATCATAATAACGTTTCAACTCATCCACAATCTCAGGAAAGCACTGCGTCAAACTCGACTTTGTTTTGAGGTTTAAGAATCAAAGTCACTCGTCAGCTTCCTATTCCTTGCATGAGAGGGAACGGATCCGACCGGTCAAGCAGGACCCTGGTTCAGTTCCTCGTTTATTGGACGCCAACGAAGCCCAATAGAAACCCAAGAATTCTAAAAAACTTCCACTCTAAAAAGCGTGCGGCTTCAGCCTCTAAATCTCCCCTATACGCACAAATGAAGTCGACGCTCAAGAAAATTACGCTTAAATTCTGTATCGCCGACGGATTTTCAGGAGGGTTCAACAGGTGGTGGTCTTGACTTCCGGAAAATATTGGTGGGTTGCATTGCTTCACACAGAAGAAAATACAGCAGAAATAACGCCCTGAAAGTGCTTTCGTAGTGATGCACTTAGCTTGGCTCCTCTAGCATGCGTTTTAGGATGGCAATGGGAGCCTTTTAGAAAATATATCTATGGTAGCTCTTTTTTTCTAAAAAAATGCACTTCTACAAAATTTGTTAAATTTTGTCCAGCACCTCACTTTGTCTCACAAGTAATCATAGGCACGTTTCTTGAGAAAACTTGAGAAGTAATGCCCGCAGATGAATATCAAGCGATTAACGTTGAGTGTTTTCACGAAATTTTTTACGATGAATGAAATGTGATATTTAGCTACTGTGATTTGGAAAGACCGTCAAAACTATGCATTTGTCAACTTCTGACATTTATTATATTACCCAAGGACCTGCGTATTGGAATTTGTGACCGACGTGCCGCAGGTCTGTCCATTCGAAAGCTCAAATCTGAGACGAATAGCGCGGCCTGCATGCGGTTCAGCACTGCCCAGAACAAATCAAAATTTCACGTAGTGTTCGGCCGGTCGTGCCTCGCCTCAGGAGAGCTCCAAATCTTTTGAGCCATCACTTTGGGCTGCCTAAAAACGTTGCAAGGTCTCAAAAAAAGGAAAAAAATAAGAGGCCGTCGCTGAAGTGAGAATACAATGAGCCAGGCACTTGGAACTCCATAAAAGAACCATGCGACTAAAAGTGCGCTAAGCCGTGGCAGAGGGGAGGGTTCGGGAGGCGCAAGCCTGGACCGGACAACTGGACAGCAGACTGGACTCTTGTTGCTGGGGCCGTGTGAGGGGACGAGGGGATGGGAAAAGTTACCAGCCTCAAACAAGGGAATGGGGAAGAAAAATGTTGACCAGGGATTGGAATGTTAGAACTGCAGATAAAAATTTGCGGAGGATTAACGCTATACTGGTTTTTGGAGGGAGTGTGAGATTTATACCTGGGTACATTCAGATTTTTTTAGAGGGAGTACGAAGTTTGCAAGTTTTGTGTTTGTACATTTTGATGAAACATCTTTCTTGCTGAGAATGATAAATTATCGACGGCAGTCGTTTGTATAGTCTGTACTGCTGTGGCTGTGTAAAACAGATCTGCCATGTCAGCAAAGATTTTAAATGTTAGATAAATTTAGTTATTTCAAACAAATGTTACGATAAAAATTGGCTCAAGCTCACACAAATGTTGCCGACAACTTACATTGATCTATGACTGACATGTTATTTAGAACGGGTTTGACTCATTGCGTTTTTATTATAAAATGCACCATTCCCATAAATGAAATGTCTTCTTTTCTCTCGACCATTGATTTGCGAATGTAATGGTTTTCATGTTATAAAAAATTATTTCGTCTTTTTGCATTGCCAATATCTTCTCAACAGAATACTTATCCGTGTGACTTATCGGTAAAAGTTATATTTAGAATAGGTCAGTTTACATTAACGTTACAAATTATAGGAATGCAACCTTTGTTAGTTCAAAGATTAGAGCCACTGAAGAAAAGTGTAAAAAACCTAAAAAATAATTCTGATAACTTAAAGTACAGCAGAAAGAAGTTCAGAAAACACGTATGCTATTAGATAGAGTAATAAAAGAGAGCTGATTTATGCGAGCATTTGATTCCTTGCACCAAAACAATTATCATACCTGATAGGGGGGCAGAAGCACTAATAAAAAACATCTCATATGTCCTATTCGCATGACTTAATAATACAATGATATTAAATGTGAATCGTTATATTCGCTGTCATTCCAGCTTTCCTTTCACTCACGTAAGATAAAATCAAGTAAGGTAAGATAGAAAGATAATTAAGAGAAGATTTGAGCACTCTACGTAAACTGTTCTCAGCTCTCATTCTCTCGCTCTTATTTTGTTTCAAAGTTCAAACGTCGAGCAGCCCACGCTCTTGTGTACAATGTGTCTTTCTGCGTCCTTCTTTTTTTTGTTTCTTTGCTTTCGTTGCCCGTCGCGCACTCACTGGTATCGCGTGATGAATGATGGCAAATATACAGATGTTGGATAATAATTTTTTTTCTGAAACTAGCGGGCAACAGTCAAATTGGAACCCCCTGTGGTAAATTGAGAAATAAATTGCTGATGAAATATGTGGAAGATTTTTTAATGATGTACGGAAAAATATAAAAGATCAAGGGATACCATTTTTTGATCAATCTTTTAGATTCCATTTTTTTTGAGAAATGTTCAAAACTAAAACGAAGATGTGTGAAATACTCACAGATTATATCCACTGTTGAGCACAATATTATGAACGGAGCATATACTTTATCCCAAATAGACTTCTGTGTAAGACACGTGTGTGCTGTTCCCTTTTCCCAGGCAGCATTCGATTCCGCAATGCGTTTCTGGCTTGAGATAAAAAGCGTGGAAAAAAATTGGACGCGAGGCGACTTAGACGCGAGGGGACGGCCGAAGACATGAGTAAAATTGCTTGTAAATGAGCATCTTGCGCAAAAAAACCTCGTTGCTGGACACAGAGCGAACCTGGAAAAGAAATTCTCGCTTTGGGAAGTACGGCTCGGACAGAAATGATTTGTTGAGGCTCTGCAGGGTCCAAGAGAGGATCGCAACTTGCGCGGGACGGAAATTTCCACGTAAATACGAAACCATCAAATCAGATCTGATTTCGAATTCATCGCGAGAAATAGGTACCTTAGTAAACAGAGTCTGCATAATTGCAAAATTTGCAATTATTGTCGCAATGCAAGAGCATTTAGAAACTCATCGAAACTGATTCGAATTTGATGAATTTCAGGTTTGCATCAGATTAATTTCTTATTAACAGTCTTTATATGAAGTGTACTTTATGTTCTGTACATCATGCTTAGTGAATGAATAAAATGCAAGCTTGAAACCGAAAAATTGACATAAGTTTTGTTGCACGAAAGGTTTTGATTCACCTAAAAAGTATGTCTGTTCTTTTCGGATCACTAAAACGGCTATCACAAATCTCTCCGTGGTTTTAACATCAAAAATCCTCTTCAGTGAGTATTTTTAAAACAAGTTTGTTGCTAAAAGACTGCCTAGCCTGGCATGTTGCACTTCGCTCCCTACAACCTGTCGTTTGTAGCGTTTCTGTAAAAATACGAAGCCAATAAAGTTCATAAAAAGCCGCACTTTAGAGTCCCCGCGATTGTGTGCTGAGGAACTTTAACGACCGCCATTTGGAGACGCTTGAAAATGGGGAAATAGACGAACCTCCAAATTAGACCTGTAAAATCGAGAAAAAATCTCGATGTCCTTTTGTCCGGCGGTGCGGACAGGAGAGGGCGCTTCGTTACCGTCCGGTACACACGGAGGGCGCCCTGCCTGCAGGAAATGAAGCCTTGACCGGCAGCTGGTCAGCTGCGGAGTGCAGGAGATGGTCAGGTCTGTGTCCGACTGCTTAGTGATGTCGCGGGCTCCAGTTTTGGTCAGTTCTGCCTGTGATACTTGCGCTTTTTTACTCCTTAGTGATGTTGCAGGCTCCAGTTTTGGGCAGTTCTACCAGTGGTACTTGTGTTTTTTACGGCGTAGTACTGTCTAAAGTTCCAGCTTTGGTCAGTCCTGCCTGTGATACTTGTGTTTTTGAGCTGTGAATGCTAATTTGCTTAAAAATTTAGGAACTCCATTGAGCATTTTCCTGAATTGAATAGGGTGGGAGAAATAGCCAAATGTTATTGAGAGACGAAGAATCATTCTTTCGAATCGAAGCGATCTATATAATCAATTCAAGATCCAAGTTCACAATGAGAGATCCATTAATATGAGTGACAGAAAATCAATCTTTTCACAAGCCACAGCGTACATCAGTAGGTTTGTGTGAACAACAGAAATTGGGTTGCTGCGGCAACCCAGAAAGAGTCATTAGTTGCACTTCATGGATCTTTTCCAGATAAGTCCCGCCACTAACGCAACACATAAGTTCACTCCCTTGTGACTTTCGAAGTAATGCACCTATCGACTTCAAATTACTCTCAAACGAAGGAATGTTTTAATTTTTTGTTTTAGAGTAATTCAAAGTCGATAGGTGCATTACTTCGAAAGTTACAAGTGGGTGAACTTGTGTGTTGCACTAGTGGCGGGGCTTCTCTGGAAAAGATCCCACCTCATTTTACCACAAGAACTTCATGAGAGCTGATGGAAACTAACATGGGAAAAACTACAAGAAGATTCATTTATTTTTAACGCGCAAAAAATAGTCGCTGGATGCACCACAATATTTATAGGACATGAAAGTTGATGGAAACTACCATGGAAAAACCTGTTGAAAGCAAGAAGATTTATTAATTTTTAACGAGCAAAAGCAGTCGCTGGATGCATCACGTTATTTACGTTACATGTTAGATGTTTTAACTGATGTCGATATGCAGTTACTGAGCAGCTGGATCTATGCTTTTGATTTCAGCTTACATGAGGCGAATGCATCATATGTTTTGTGCATAGCAGCTCTTCAACCTAATATTTTTTATAGGGGCTCGATATTAATATCCATACATGTTCGCAACATTTAGTTTTTTTAGGTACGGGAGACTAACGTTGAACTTATACATAAATTACTTAGAGCTTTGCTGAACACTGAATTTTATGCACAGGAATGTTTATTCTAAGCTTGATGGATTATTGATTCGTACTCTGCATCACTCAAAACTCAACGTTCTGTTATCGTACGGATTTGGAAAATATTGGCAACATCAGGGTAGGGTAAAAAACACGAAAAGAAAAAAATCAGTATTAAACTACAATACTACGAAAAAAAAACGATAAAAAAGATGTACAAAATTTTCCAAAGAACTTATGGCCCTTGAGAAACCAATCTCTGTCTCATTTGTAGCTATTACGTTTTTATTTGTTTTATTCGATGCTGGACAACCCAGTCTAACTTTTTCGCTGGAGCATGCACATTTTTTGCCGCCCAAGAGATTTAATTACTTGGACGTCGAAAAAATGCATGCAGGCGGCGAAAAATTTAGACTGGACAAGTCATGAAGTCGTGTGTGCTGAGAAATCGAGAAAGATATTACAAAATTAAAAGAAGCAGAACTCACGCAAATCCCCAGAACGGATTACAGCACCACGCACAGGTGAGCTCAGGAACCTGATGTACACAACTCAATTTTGTTGCAGAGAAGCAGTGTCCTGCAAGACTAAGGCCTGGTTTGGACTAAGCTGGGACCAAGCTTGGACCAGGCTGGGACTAGGCCGGGGCGAGCAGGGGTCAGGCTGGGACCAGGCTTGGACCAGGCTAAGGCCCGGCTGGGGCTACGTTTGGGCCAGGCTGGGACCGGGCTGGAACAAAGCTTGGGCCCCACACTCGCTGTTTGTATATTGATGAAGCCTAGAGAGGCGTGCACAGGGGCCGGCCGCCGCTGATGTGTCCAATTCCGATAAGAAACTCGCAAGATTTTCTTGATTACTTCGCCAACGAGACCGATGTGCTCGCCCTCACTCACTCACCTCCCTTCGCAGCGACACACTTCACTCCAACCTTAACGGTTTGAGAAAGTCGAGACACACTTCACTTCAACCATAAGGGCTTGAGGATGTTGAAGTCTTTGCGGTCATATATTACATTTACGGAAATGGTAGACAGTTAGTTAGTGTGAATAATCTATTTTTTTCGCCATGAAAAGATTAATCAGATACACTCTATTTACCATTTATGGTACATGTAACACACATCACATTGTTTTTGTGTGGGAAAAATATATTCTGAGTAAATTCTAATTAATTAAAACATCGGTCGTTAGATGTTTGTCAGTTAACGCATTCATTTGGTGAGTTTCAGATTTTCATCATTTGTGCGCTATTTTTGCTCCTTAATTCCCAACACTTTCATACGGTATTCCAATTCAGTAAAATTAATTAAAAAGAAAAGGGGACATCAGTTATTGACATCAGATAACAGATCAGATATTAGCATCCATGTCAGTTTTAGGGGGCAATTTGTCGTTTCTTACTCTCGTAAGTACATTATGTTAACTCTATTTAGGTGGTTAACTTTGCGTGTTGCTTCAATTACATTTGTTGCTAATGTTATGGTTAGCGTTGTGCGACAATCCTTCCCTGTTTCTGACTCTGGTGAACTCTTTTGTGCCAGTATTCTCTGCGTATCTTAAAATCCTTCGGAATGTCTACCTCATATTTTTAGATGCAGAATAATTCAAATCTGAACATTTTATTCTCAACATCAATTCCTCAAATCACTAGTTCCTATGCTCGTATTTCAATATAAGTGCTCACTGACAAGAGTGTTTTCAATAATGCACCACTAGGATTATGTTTTTTTGTTCCTTGTATTTATTTGCACTACATGTATTTGCATTATCAAAATCATATTAATGCAACGAAGGGAATGCATTTTTTCGTGCTTTTCTCTCAATCACTTATTTCGGCAATTGGAATGGACATTACGACACCCATGGGTGAACATCAACAAAGGATCTTTAATGTTAAGATATTTAAAAACTAATGTTATACACTTCATGTATCAACTTTACTCGAAATAAACTGTTTTTATTTCTTTTTCTTTCAACGTCAAGACTAAACATGTCCGAACAAATTCGAAAATTTTCGTGAATTACCAAATACTAAAATAAATTATCATGATATCTACTTTAGAGACAGATTCCTAGGACATCGTTATTTTCTCATCACATATGAAAGGACTAAACAACACAACTTTCAACGAAAAGAATAATTTTCATGAAGTGTTAAAAATAAAGTGCGACACGACAAATGCCTTCACTTCTGCAGGTCAGGTAAACATCCAACGCGAGACTTGGATGCTGCATTTGGTGTATTGTATAGCTGTTGTAATACACGACTTTATTGTTAAAGTGACGGGTTGATGACGGGCTGAGGACGAGTTTATGCGAGGACGTGCTATAACGGTTTGAGAATAAGGTGAGAACTTTTTTTAGCTTGAGGGATTGGACTCAAGCTAAAAAAATGATAGGCCCAGTTCAAGTCAGGGACTGGACTGAAGCTAAAAAATGATCAGATGATCGGCCCTGTTGAAGTCAGGTATTGGATTCAAGCTAAAAATGATTGAATGATCGGCCCTATTGAAGTCAGGGATTGGGCTCAACCTAAAATACGATCGAATGGTAATAAAATGAAAAAAATGTGAAATGATCAAGATGTAGAAGTCAGGCATTGGATTCAAGCTAAAAAATGATCGAATGATCGGCCCAGTTGAAGTCAGGGACTGGACTCGACTCTCCCCGAACGGTTTCCAGGTTTTCCCCTCGTCCGTGTGACGCATGGGTTTGTTTTTCAATATTTGTTGGTGGCCAAAAGACTGAGCCTTGAGGCGCCGCTCTCAAGAATAAACAAAGAAGCGGCGGCGCTGCGGGGCACAGACCGCTGGTCATCTCGACGCTCACAACTACAAATGAGGGAACCGTCGACCCGCACCAAGTTCCGGAAATATTTCGGTTGTTTTTACGAGTTTCCCATTATCATATATTGAGCTTGCTAGTAGAAAGAGAAATTCCTACTGGGATAGTGAGTTTTTTGTGTACGGTAGATCGGGTTTGGACGGAATGGGTTTTTCACACACTCTAAATGAGAGATAGCTCAAATTTCAATCGCATGCACTAACTTCCCGCACACTAAATAAGATACGCCTCATATTTCATTTACTACTAATTTGTAATTTCCTTGACTGGGAAGATATTTTTCCATTAGTTGTTAGATTGGACAAGATGGGATGGGATAGTCATCTTTATGACAGTTCCCCTAAATTCTTTTCCCCAGATCTCGAGTTAGCCTAAATTCTGGTCACTCTGACGTCGACTTAGCCTAAATCCCCCGATGACGAATGAATCTAGTCAAGCGAAAATAAATGGTTCTATATAACGAGGCAGGTAAAATTCTGAGGCAGGTGAAACCTTTTTTTATTAGAGTTATGTATTTAGTTTTAATTAAAAACTTACCTTGAAAAGAAACTCACCCTGACTGCCGGTGTACAATAGAAAAATCTCCCATGATTCAATCGAATTCAAGTTTCAGTCTTTTACCATCGACTTCAATTTTGCTGTACGTGTGTATTTGAAAGCAAATAGCTTGCTGATCAATTATCACCATGACAGTACACACGTATAAAATGTGCTTAATATTAGCAGGGCAAGATGTGGGCAGGTAAAATGCACCCCAATGTATGAAAACTGTGAAGATGAGTAAAAGAGTGTGTTGATGGTTTTTTCCATATTATTACAAGTGAAACGCGTATATACCCGAGTCCATCTTATTTACGCATTATAGTTAAACTATAAACAATTTCAAAACGTAAGAACTAGTTAAACACAATTACTGCGCTTTGATACCCGCACAACTTTTAATGCTGGAAAGAAATTCCAAGCGTTCAATAAACCATAACAAGTCTCAAAAATGGAAATTTCTGCATTTCTACATCAGAGTAACCTTTCAAACGAACCCGTATTTCACTTCCAGAAAATGAAGCATCTCAGTTTCTCTGCTGTGGAGGTGTATATTGTACATCTTATACTTACATGAGACCTTATGCCTTCCAGTCAGCTACCCGGACTGAAGACAGTACGTCGCTTTGTGGGAAGAATTGGCCTAGTTTCAAGCTTATTAGCACTCAATACATGAGCAATTCAAGTGCAAATGTATTCAATATCAAAGAACTTTTACTCAATAACTGAACTAACTAAGGGTTAGGATCTGTTCACCATAGGTAAGCTGTAAACTTGTTCACTCACTACCAAATTATAAGGCCCTATCTGAAATGTTTAAGCCCTGACTAACTGACTTTTTAGCTTGAAATACCGTTTTCACCAACAATTCATCATCTGAAAATCAAGAAACTCATTTATCCATTCAGCAAACACACAGTTAAATGACCTGAGATAATTCTACCTATAAGAGCGCGCACAAATAAGCCTGTACAATTACAAAGGACAGACGGCGGAGAGACCAGACGAAGCTACAATAACCTCCATAAGTCGCGGCTGAGGTCCTGCCTCTTCTGTAATTGCTCTCGAATGCGAGAGCCAGAAATAAGTCGCTGCAATTGCAGGACGGGACATCAATAATGTCCGAGGAATATCCGGGATTAGGTATTGGTTGTCTCCGAGGCCCTTGTAATGGCAACAGCGTAATATCTTCGCTAATTTTTGATCCGTCTGTCCAGTTCGGCAAAGTTCTGACCATAACAATGGAACATTCAGTGGAACACAGGACATCGACTTGTTGTATCGAGGGAAGTTCAGCGACTCAGGAATGGTTTCACGACGATGACTGCGTCTCTCTCTCTCTCTGCAGGGAATAGGAGAGCAGAAGCAGGGTCGTGTTCGCTTTTCAGACACTGAAGGCAGAAAGGTATAGGAAATAAATGTATGGACTTGGCATACTTTTCCTAGAAATCTGAGGTTTTTGTTGTGTATAATGAATTCAAAATATTATTTCACCTCACAGTTTATTTGGATGTGTTTCTCGTGAGCGATCTTGAAGAGTCCGAAATTACAGAGTAAATTAGACATTAACAGTTGACTCGTGAGTGTATCTACGTTTTCATAATGGTTTTACGTCATTGAATGCATAACAAAATTTCAAATTCGTTACAATAGTTACATGTTTCTTAGCCTTTTTTTAATAAAGGTGTTGATTTTAACTTATTAGCCACAAACTTAAAAAAACCGCGCCTTTTTAAATGAGTAGACCAATTCTGTTTTTGGAAGATTAGTACACCATGAACTGAGAATTAGTACGGCCTGAACGAAGCAATAAGTGGAAGAAAATCCGAACTAGGGATGAGCTCGAAAGTTGAGTCAGGGTGCACACTCGGCAAAAGGAGATGCAATTAGGATTTTTGCGTCTGCCAAGGCTATAGTCTCTTTGACAAATATCGTAATCAACCGCCCGAACACTCCCACTTTATTCGCTCGCTTCTCTTCCGAATTTTTACAATGTTGGCCATGGAGTTTCCGCTCCTGCTAATGTTATTCCTACGGGCGAGCAGCGTGGCCTTTACAAGCATTTCCCCCACCCTTCCTTCAGTATCAACTTCAATTGGCAACTCCGAGAAAAAATTCACATTTTTCTGCGCCATCCCGGAGAGGGAAAGAAGAAATCGAACAGATCAAAAAGGCTAGCCGGGAAAAATGTTCAATTATTTCGTTTGCGAGTGTTTTTTAATTTTTGTGTCCGTTTGATAATTTTTTCTTTTGACGAGACGGATTTCGTTTGATGAAGTAACGGCCTGGACGCCAACTGGATTATGGACTGACGGCTTCGAGGTTTGGGAGCGTAGCACAAGCTTCATTTTGGGGCTTTGGATCGCTGCAGGCTGTGAACGAAAAGTGCAAAGTGATTAGTTTTACATATTAAATTGTTAACTTGATAGAATTTTAATGCATTATCATTCATTGCATTATCCAGTATCATTATCCAGCATCAAACTGAAAATCAAGGGCAGCGAAGGATTTTCAAGGGGTTTATAGTTTGAGCATTTGAGGGAAGGGAAAGAGATGCAAATTATGACCCTTGAAGAAGAAAGTTTAAATATTATGCCGTTTACAAGGAAGCGATATTGTATTCGTATTTTTATCACTATCTAATATTCTGACTTACGCTCATAGTGAATAAATAAGGATGATTTCTTAACAACAGTTAGCTGACGATTTGGCAGTTTAGACACGAATTAGGCTCCAATTTATTTTTTACAAGAAATAGAAAATGAGTTAAAGCTGAAAAGTTACGCTCGACCGAAACTGTTCGTCGTCTTGATTTTCACGAGTAATTCAAAGGGAGACAAATCAAATCGAAGCACGACGACTTTGTTATTGAAAAGTTTCATAAGTCAATTATTAATATTTGTTAAGCCAAATATTGGATCAAAATATTTAATTTTTCCTATTATTCTCCTAATTTAGAACTTCATTTTAATTAATCATTTTTATAAGTCAATTATTATTATTTGATGAACCATATATTAGGTCAAATCACTTCATCTTTTCTTTTATTTGCCTAATTCAGAATTTTATTTTCTTGCAAGCAGAAATGTGTGCTCAGATTTAGCTGCTGAGCAAACTCCCACTTAAAACATGGAATAAAAATTCCCCAGAATTTCTCGTGAATTAAATACAACAGTTCAAGTTTTAAAGGCCGTTTAAAATATTTTCAATTTCTATTCTTCGATAGCATTAAAAATATGGTTATGGAACAGGACGTTTCTACACTCGCATTACGCATTTTAAGAAGATGTTCTTGCTTAGGATGTTCTCGAGTTCTGTCTCTCATATCAGTGTCTTGGCAAGCTTCCCTGTGGGTTAGAGCAGGGATTCCCAGCCTGGGGTGCTCACACTCCCTGGGGATGCGAGACGATATTCCAGGGGTGCGAGAAAAGTCCAGGTAAATAATTATGTATTGGCTATATGATGGCATTTTTACTTCAGGGGGTGCGAGGTTCGAATGAAATTTCTTTAGGGGTGCGGGACAAAAAAAGGAAAAAGGATGGTGACCCTTGGGTTAGAGAATTTTTAACGAAGGTTTTTGCGAATTAGTCATTGCTAAACTGACCATTGCGACCATTAATTTCACAATCTGTTATTATTGAAAAACCTCATTTGAAAAAGCTACTATTTTATCAATTGAGTAACGTCTGTTTATTGTTATAGTCGTAATTATTCTTTTTATTTACGCTGTGCTTGAGGAAACATTGTTAAATATGAATTATTAATTGAGAATGATTTATCTAGAACTCTATGAGTATCTATGGAAGTACGAATACGTTCTGTAATGTGATGTCAGACAAAATACCTGCAGTAGAGACGATCCAAAATTTGAAACCGACGCGTTTGACAGATTGAATTTTTTTGTCTTGCCAAGACACTCAAATCTGAGTTTAAATCCAAGTTAAATTTGAGTGTAAACGCCACTCAGCATCTGATAACACTGCTGGTCACCAGACGGTAAAATTTCTCTTGAAAAAACCCAAACATTTGGGCCTCGGCCATAAAAAAACAATATCAAAACCTAGCTTGACACTAGTCAGATTTGAACACGTCATTTCGCCGTGGGAAATGGCGATCTGCATGTCCAAACTTTACCGGAAACGCTTTCCCTTACATCGTTCCTTGCAGAATCCCTTGGACTTCAAAACTCACATGACTGAGCAGAGCAAGTAGGGCTTGGGCCCGCATTTGGACTGAACTCAACACTCACAAGACTGAACAGCAAGCTGGGCTTATGCTTCAAAACTCACAAGACTGAGCAAAACAAGTAGGGCTTGGCCCGCATTTGGACTAAACTCAACACTCACAAGACTGAACAGTAAGTTGGGCTAGCAGTTGGGCTTGGGCTTCGAAATTCACAGGACTGAGCAGAGCAAGTAGGGCTTGCATTTGGGCTTGGGCTTTGAAACTCACACGACTGAGCAGAGCAAGTAGGACTTGGGCTTTAACACTCACAAGACTGAGCAGGAGTTGGGCTTGAGGCCACATTTGAGCTGGATTAATTTAGCCGAGCAGGACACGTGAAAGAAGCGAGATTTGTGGCCGAGATGCTGCGCTGATCTGCCGTGAGCCGCTCAGGTGATGCCCCGGCACACGCGCCACTCTCTGGGATTGCCTCCTGCACTTACGGGCCTTGTGCGTGCAGCCTTCCTGCAGCCTGCGTGCTTCCTGTACTTACGGGCCTTGTGCGTGCAGCCTTCCTGCAGTCTGCGTGCTTCCTGTACATACGGGCCTTGTGCGTGTAGCCTTCCTGCAGTCTGCATGCTTCCTGCACTTATTTGCCTTGTGCGTGCGGCCTTCCTGCAGTCTGCGTACTTCCTGTACTTACTGGCCTGGTGCGTGCAGCCTTCCTGCAGCCTACGTGCTTCCTGAAGCCTGCGTGCCTCCTGCAGTTTGCGCACCTCCTGCAGCAGCAGTATGCCTCCTGCAAGCAGTAAGTCTGCTTTAACAACTACACATGCTACAGTAGCACACTTCTGCAACAGCAGCGTCCCCGTGTATGTATGATTGCAGTGCGATCGGAACAGACCGGCTTTCCATACACTGCGTTCAATATCATCAAGAAATAGTTCTTCAGTATCAGAAACCAATTCGAAATTTAAGTCAACGACGTAGATGTTAGATTTAAAAAGCTTTCTATTTGTGTTATTTTTCTGCTCTGTTATTATTCTTTGTCTAAGCCAGCGCTACTTCATCTCGCACGCTAGGACGCGTTGGGATTAAACAATGAGGATTTTGTACTTTTTATGCTATTGTTTTCATGGCTGTCGATTCAGTCAGTACCTTCTATTGTATTATTATTCTATGTTCCTACGAGACTGCTTGAGTTTTCATTTCGAACTCATTAGCAAAGCCTGTTCGATTTTTATCTCATCTTTATTCGAAATAAACGTTTTGCATTTTTTATTTATTTTCTTCGCATGGCATAGTAGCCCTGAAATGAAACATTGCTTTACTGGAAAACAAATTCATTGCGATCAAGTAGCTCGGTAGCATGGATACTTCGCGTGATATCAAAACGCTTCGACGAATTTTAACATTCGACGGAGTTTTTCGATTATTTTCAGTTCTGGAAATGAAAAACGGTACGCAAACTTCAATGAGGAAAGAAAACTTATTCGAATTAAAAACTTTTGAATCAAAACACGTAGTGGAGTTAAACGCAAGCTGGCTTAAATTTGGAAAAGTTCGTGATCAACAAATGCTTCTTCATGACAACATAGAATGCAGGATTGGTTTCATGTTAGTTAGTATGAAGGGAAGTTTTAGAATGCTTGAGCGAAAAATGAGCGTTGGTGACCGGGACTAAGACATCGGTGTGTTGAAAAATGTTAGATTTGAAAAAAATTGATTTGAATAAATGTGTCAACGAGTCGGGTAATGTGAGCAGGTGGGTAGGAAAAGTGCAGTGGAGAGAGTGTAGTGGGGAGTGTGATGGGGAGAGTGGAGAAAGAGTAGTGAGAAGAGTAGATAACGAAGATTGAGTAGAGAATGTAATGGAGAAAGTGTAGTGGGTAGAGTGTAGTGGGTAGAGTGTAGTGGGTAGAGTGTAGTGGGGACTCTAGAGTATAGTGGGGAGAGTGTAGTGGGGACTCTAGAGTATAGTGGGTAGAGTATAGTGGGGAGAGTGTAGTAGGGAGAGTGTAGTGGGTAGAGTGTAGTTGGAGAGAGTTTAGTGAGGAGAGTGTAGTGAGGAGAGTGTACCTGCATCGGATGCACTTTAAAACAAGTATCGTTTGTAATTTTCTTTCTGGAGAATATTACGTTAGACTCTTATCTGGAAGTTTGACAGCTCATTCATTCGGGACTTCAATGCAATTTGAATTGAAGGGTAAATGAAAGTGGACCTAATTTTAAAATTTGTCGGTAAAGGAATTATGCTTCCTCCTAAATAGTGCCACGGCGAAGGCCAAACCCCATATAATTTCATACACGTATATCTTTAATCTTGTTTGCTAATTCATTCTTCAACGAATATATGAACATAAACATGCTTGGTGCTGTGCTCAATGTAAACGTAGATGGTAACACCAACAGTGCGAACTACGCTCGCTTCCTGTCTTCGAACTAAGATCAAACTTTTCCAAAGCATCTCATTTTTTAAAGGCACATTCGTCTTGAGAAGCAACCAGGACATACGATGACGGACCGGACGGTACAATTGGAATGGTTTGTTCCCCTCGATGACCGCCTTCATAAGCATATTTGTGCCATTACTTGCGCGCTGGGCCAGATCTGGCTGCGCCGCCAGTGAGACCTCGGTGGCTTCTGTCTGCATCTCGCTTTGTCCTGCATCTTGCTTCTATAAGTCATTCCTGCCTGTTATTTCCGCCTCTCATTGCTGCGTGGACACTACTGCCTGTTACTACTGCTCATAATTTCTGTCACACAATTATACATATTCAACACAAATACAAAACTCATGCCCGTCGCTCCCACCTGTCATTCCTGCTGATGATTTCTGCCTTTCATTCCTGCCTGTCATTCAAACCTGTCATTCCTGCCTGTCTCTCCAGAGCCTCGCCTGTCAGCGCTGACCAGATACAGACAAATGACCAGCACCAGCAGCATTCTCGGCGCTGCAAGGAGGGAGGTGAGGAAAATTGAAAATTTTTGAAGACCTCAGATTTAAGCTTGTGATGGCTACTTGAGTGAAAATGTGCACTTGAATTTTATTAGCGACTTGAAAACTTATTGCACTGCATTTAATGTGGGATTCTTTTATTGAAAATGTCTATTTAGAAAAGATGGATCTTTTAATTTGAAAAGTGAAAAGACTTTATTGAAAACATTTTGCACTACATACGTTCATCTGTTTCTTTGTTATGCAACAAGTGGTGAACGAATATTTGAGGCATCAAGGGAAATAAAAATGCAAAATACGGTACCTGTTTGTCATCTGTCATGTCTTTTTTACTTAATTTAATGAGTTTCATACACAGTTGATCGTCCACATGGTTGGTTAGATTAGGTTTAAGTAAATAAATGGCTTATTCTGAAGTTGATTTCGACAATCACCCATTCTTAGAATATTCAATAACAAAGGTATGGCAGATAACAAAGTGCTAAAAATGTTTTTGAGCCTTCATGAAATGTAATTTTTTTGTGGAAATTTTATCCAAATACTTTTCACTTTGACTGCGACGTGAGCCATATTTGGTCACTGTGGGAGTTTTCATTGTGCTGCTGACCAGCCAGCAGTCACAAGCTCAATTTAAAAAAAATGCTTATTCAAAACTAAATGAAAATCTGATCCACTTAATGTTTGGTATTTTCAACATTGCTTACCACACTTGACTTTAAGTTAGAGTTGAACATTAAACTTCAGTTTTACCTGCCGCAGTCAAAGTGTCAAGGCAGTGCGGGTGATTGAGTGAAAGGCGAACCAATTATTATTTATTCATGACTTAACTCGCCTGAGTATCGAACATTCGTAATGTTATTTGACACACTAAAACTCTTCTAGTTCTGCACTTGGAAAAATATGACGAAAAATGCTCAGCATTTCTAATAAAACTCTGTCAAGCTCTACAATTGCAAGCACTGTCAGGGTATGAAATGTGATGGTTCGATGTCACAAATATCAACTTCAGATTGAAAATATGCAGAAAATTGTTTCACAGCCACATCGATAAAAATGTGAGTCTAAGGCTTGAGCTACTTCAGAGGCAATAGGAATACTCAATATCACAGTACAATACGACAAGATGGGCAAAATTTGTACAGCTGGAATATGAAATCACCAGGCAACTGGATGCAGAATTGCACAACGGCTGTACTACATGTATGTTCAGGGCAGCAGAGACAGGCTAAATGGGCGATCGAGCGGATGTTTCAACTTCTAAGCCGCAGCAGTCCTGTTGAATAATTACAAAGCAAAAACTCTTTTGTATTTCCGTTGAGGGCATGTTTAAGAATTTGGAAAGAGTAAGCAATTAATATATTTGATGCATGAAGCTTTTCACTTTCCAGCTAAGTTAACGGCCGAGTGCAGGCAACAGTGACCGCCCCTAATGTTTAAAAATTGTAAAAAACGTAAAAATTAATCTATTTGATACATGTAGCTGTTAAATTCCAGTTGCACCAACCGTGAAGTGCAGGCAACATTGACCCCCACCTCAGCGGGCACCACAGGTTATCCAAGATGCTTGCCTACTTCTTACTCTCACGCGTGACAAGGAAGAAAGATTAAATTTATCCATTAATATTTTTCTAACTTAATCAACTTAATCGACTAGATCAACCTTATTTATCCACTTAATCAACTATGAATATTTATCAAATATATCAACCTTAATACGTATATGAATGTATCAAATTTTCCTAGAGTTTGGATTAAATGAACAAAATTTCAATGCGATATGTATCTTGATTACAACATAGGAAAACTTCAACATGTTGTGAAAAGCTGAGGAAAAATATCATTTGAAAATGAATCTACACACATCTTTTAAAGCGAAACGCCAGTACGGTTCGTTCACGAGGTGTTCGTGGTTGAAGAGAGAAAAAATGGAAATCACATCTATACACTTTTTCAATGACATTTTTAAAGTTAAATTTGAAGTAAAATATATATTTTATTATCAATATCATTGTGCCCATGTAAGCCAAGAGAGTGTTTTTTTATACTATTTTGACGAGTTAACTCACCGGATTTTAATGTCCTGTATTCGAGGAGATTTGAACAAACTCATGATTAATACCAGAATTGTTAAAGGGAGAATAACAACAAAATAAAACAGCATTGTGCAAGCATTGATTATGAGAGAGATGCAGCTGTTCCGTCATCTGTTGCGCCCAGCTGACCGAGGGCGCTGAACTCACCGAAAACTTGTTCTTGCACGACCTTCAAACCAAACTACTTGGCTCTACAAAAATGCTTTTCTATGAAAACTTCTTGGAAAGTTATTCACAAAAAGAGCACTCATCGAAACTTGATCAAGACACTTGCTGGAGACAGTCTAAACTTGGCAAAATCACATCTAAAACTAGTTCAAAAAGAACAATCAGAAGAGAAGTTACCACGTGGAGGTGGTGCCAAGTTGAGGGACAGCGCTGTACTTCGGCCTAACTTCTGCGACCTCAAGCCCATCTCTCTTCTTAGAATTTATTTACTTTGAAAAGTACAAAAACCGTTCTCGGTCGTTACGGGACCATATATGGTGAAAATTGGAAATTATTTGAACTAAAACGCTGTCAATTTTTAAAATTATTCAGCAATATTAGTTTCAACAAGTTCATTTTATTTGAGTCTTCAAAAGAAACTTCATCTTAGTATACGGCTTGAAGAAAAACTTTCACTTTCACTTCAGGAAAGTAAGTTCTAATTAACGAGTAACAAATGAACTCTTGACGTAATTTGGCGAGTACTTAAAACTTGGTGCTCCCTAAGTAGGTGTAGACTTGGGCCCGCAGCACCAAGTAGATAATGTCCTTTCAATTATATTACTAATTTCTTTAAATTTGAGTCCATCTAATTGGATTTGAGGTAATCACATTTGAAATACTAATATTTAAAAAAAATGTAAAACTAATTGCATTAAGCACACGAAAAGTATTTTGTTATAAGTTTAGTTTAATCACTAGTTATTTTTGACACGCAATTGGATTTGAGGCTCAAGGATTTTAAGCATTTAAAATGAAACTAAAAGTAATCATGATAAGTATGCGAAAATTATTTAGTTTATGAGCATAATTTAATCACGAGTTATTTTTTGCAAATTAGTGTCGTGGTGAACCGCAAAATGATTCGTTAAATACAAATCAAACCGTCGTGAGTCTCAGCAGGGTGCTGCCCCCTTCCCCTCCCCCCAACCAATTCCCTCCCCCCTGCCCAACAAAGATGGTCTCCGATGTAACTTTTCTCGGAGACTTAGTTTGCTTGGTCAAGTTTTAGGAAGCTCTCCTGACTAAGTTATGATGACCTCGGAGTTGCGGACAACTTCAACACTTAAGTTCCTTCCTTACTTTTGCGGCTCGAGTAAAAGTTTACTGCAAGTTTAACTTGCATGACCGCAACTTTTGACCACTGCCTTAAAGAGGCTTGCTCGTCCAACTTTTCTCTCATGAAAATTAAACAAATCAGAAATTAATAAATTATTCCTGAACTCTGTGATTAATTCCTAGAAATGAGCCGAGTTTCTTTGAAAAGAAGCATGACCTCTGCGTTCGGTTGACGCTCTGTTTGGGGAAGTTATATGATCATCGATTTTCCTCACTCGTGTTTGAAAATATTATTTTTTCTAGTTTTGCAATTTATAACGATCATTTGGTGGCGATTAGTTGTAATAAAGAAGTGAAAAATACTCGCTTGGACATCCACAGTCAACTGTTTGATTGCAGTCCTCGAACAGCGTTGGAAATGATTTTTCATTCGGATGGTCATCGAACATTTTGAAAATTTCACTCAAAAGCTAACAATTTTTTTGATTAGTTTTGCATTCGTAGCAACTTGTTGGATGAAATTCTGTCCTAAACGTAAAGTGCATTTGTTGATAAATATAATTTTGTTTATAAAATTTTATGTACATTTTATATCAATTATTTATATATATATATATATATATATATATATATATATATACATATATATGTATATACAGTGTATCATTAATGTACATAATTTTTCGTATATAATAATATACCTAATATTCTTCAACTTCGGTTTTCATTTTGCAATTTAACCACACTGATACCCCGCAACGAATCTCAAGTTCCAGGAAAGAAAATAGATGAATATTCTCAGAAAGCATTTTTTGTATTCATCCAAATAGAAATTAGTTAGCTGGCTTTAAAATCATCATATAGAACAGTGATTCCCAAAGTGGACGCTACGGGGGGCTTTGAAGAGCTCAGCCTATCTTGGAAAATTTTTTAGGTAGACCAAATTCGTTTTTTCGATAATTTGCTTTAGATTTTAATATCATTAACTACTAGGGGGCGGCAAGATCTCAAGGGGGCGGTAAGTAAAAAAGTTTAGGAATCACTGATATAGAACCAGCCATAAGCCAGTGTACGCGGCAAGCGCTGAACCCGAATGATCTGCGAACAAACATTTCCTAAAAAACAATTAATCCTGAACCATTGGCAAGGATGATTGTTTCTATAATTGCTGTGACATTAAATTGTTAAGAAATGAGGATAATTTTTGGTCGTTGGCCGGCAAGAGGGTGCTTTTAGTCGTAGCTGATTGAACTGAAGTCAGGTTCAGAAACAGAAGTAAAGTTGCTGCAAACTCTCCTGAAACTCTTGGCGCTTTCTCAGGTACAGATCCATTTATGAGTAAAACATTTATTTTTCACATGTAAGGGCTATTATAAGTGTAGTTTTTTGTTCAAGGAACTTAAATCTAGGTCGAATTTTACATTGGCGAACACAAAAGAGGTGTAACGAAAATCAAATATACTTTGCCATTGAGGTGTTTGTACTGCTGTAACTGAACAGCAGGAAAAGCCAGACATTGAATGTGCGACCATAACTGTACACCTCAAAATAGCGTTGGTGGTAGGATGCCCTAGAAGTCGCTGAACTTATTCGGGCCCACATGTAGCTATACGCAAATGTGACCATTGTGCTAGACTTGGAAAACAATCTTCTTCTGTATCGCTTGTGGCTAATAAATTGTTTTAAGATTTGATGAATTGTTTCAACGCGGGGCCTGTAGCGCAGAATCGAGGTAGGTACTTCAAATAATTTGTGGAATAATAGCGGTTCAGCTTGCAGCGTAATTTCTTCTGAGTAACTAGACTACGTTTGGTGTTGTGTCAAGTTCGTGCTTTATTCGTGAAATTTTAGCAAAAGAAATTCTCAAGGGATTTCAGCTCTGCAGTGTGCCTGATGTTTAGGTCTCTAGGTGCTCATTTTCTACGTTAAAAAAGTAGAAGTACCATGTAGCAATGGTAGCATCAGTGTCGGTAGCTGCTGCATCAATAATAACTCCAGGTGAATCACTATCAGAATCCGATGCAAACTAGTTGCTACTGTAACAACAGTATCAGATGCATCACATTCGTCACCGCAGCTGCAGCATCACATTCGCCACCACAGCAGCTGCATCACATTCGTCACCACGGCTGCATCACATTCGTCAGCTGATGAGCCGTCATATCTCAACGCGATATTGGGCGGACGCGTGGCTGTCGAACGCGTTTCGTTTGCATGTCATTGGAGTGCCAGAAAAATGAGGGCAGATTTGAGTGACAAGTTGCCGGTGTGATGCCGTGTGTGCTGAGCGGCGCCGCCTGCCTCCCTGTCTGCTCTGCGTCTTGCGCTATTGAGATCGATGTGAACGTTTGCTCATGCTCTAATTTGGACGTTTCGCAGTGCTCTTCTAGTTTTGTTTTCAAAATGATGGTTGCGCATATGTTGTCTTTTGTTATTGAGATCGATGTGAACGTGTGTTCATGCTCTAATTTTGATGTTTCGAAGTTCTGTTCTAGTTGTGTTTTCGAAATGAAGGTTGTGCATTTGTGCTTGCTGATGTGGATGATGATATTTCTTCTGGTAAAAATAGTATGTTTTTGATGTTTCGAAGTCCGACTTTCAAAATGATGGTCGCGCTATTGTGCTCCCTGATGTGAATGATGAAATTACTTCTCGTAAAAATATTGTGTATATCTTTCACAGTTTTGATCGTATTTCTCAGAAAAAAATGTGTTTCATTTTAAGTTTTGATCATGCTTCTCAGAATTTTTTTATTTTTCCATTTTTAGTTTTAGTCACACTTTTCAACAAAACATTTTGTATTTCATTATCAGGTTTTGTCATGCTTCTCAGAAAAAAATGGTGTTTCATTTTCAGTTTGAAATGAAGTGTTGGAATGAATGTAGGCGTTTTGTTGAGTGTGTTAGTCGGGTAATTGAATACATTCTCTCTTACCTATCATTTTTTCCATCTTAACTGATATTTGTTGCGATACGTATACATTTTCTGTTAGATGCGTCCTCAAAACTTCAAATACATATCATTCCTGAGCCTAATTCTGTCATAAACAAAATCCGGTTTAACTTTTTCTACGTTGAGATCAAGAGAAAAAATACGTTGGGATTCATGGGGATTATTCCTGAGAAGTTTTCGCCTCATGAAAACAGTGTGGCGAGAGTGACACTCTCGAATATTTCGAAATAATTGTCAAACCAAATATTTCGGTCGAAATGTTTGTCAGACGGAATATTCTGGAATATTTGTCAGACCGAATATTTCCGACCGAATATTTAGATCGGATTATTTCCAAGCATTTTGTGCTTTGTTAGGGACGCCATGAGAGCAAATAAGAAAAAATTAAGTTTTAAAGTTTACATATTTTGGGAAGTTCGCTCCGCATGCTATGTAAATAAATGAAAGTTTCAAACAAATTTTCGGAACTTCTCTTTGCATGGAATGCGAGTTCAAGTCAATAGAATTTAGATTTGAGTAAGCTTCATATGAGAAGGAATATGAATTAAATTTATCCGTTGTTTGGTGACATTAATAAATAGTCATAATGACCAAATGAATCCAAATCATCATGGATGAACCAAATTTTAAAGTAATACTGGGATACATTCAAAAACCCTAGAAATTGTGTTTTGTACACCACCATTTCAGGGATAAAATTTTGCTATTTTGGATGAATATTGATATGTGGAGTAGGCAGTTTGTAGGATACTGAAACGCGGCAGTCAGAGTCCGTAGAGTTCAATATTTAGAGTTTGCTGTGAACGTCAGATACTGAAATATGGCAAGTGGAGTCCGTAGAGTTAATCAAAAATTCAAGGCGTGCGACTTCGTTTGCTTGTGTGTTTTAAGTCGTCATCGTTGCAGGATAAACATCCTTCTCTGTTACTTATCCAACGGTTTGAAAAATTAGTTTCATCCTGACGCAAAACATTTCACGCTTAGAATAAAAGTGTTAAAAAAACAGTTTACTGTTTAGAATAACTAAAATCTGAACCAAATTCCACTGAAATCAACACTCATTAAACTGTCCTCATTTGGGAAATAGTCGAGCTAATTTCCTTATTCTAATTTCAGGACCCAAGAAATCAGTTTAACCTCTATCTCTTGTCCGAGTTCTCATGACTTAAATTCCTTTTTTTCTCATTACTTCCATTTTTTCCACTTATCAGTCTCGGGCTCTAAATTTAAAGAAATTATAATTCTAGAAGTTCAGCTATTTCGACGTAATGAATGTGAAATAAATTCGGAGGCACAGAATGAGAAGTGAAAATGACTGTAAAGAATGTAAAGGGAAAGTGAAATGAATGTAAACAATGTAAAGTGAACAAGTGATGTTTGAGACGAAGTAAGGGGAAAATGGCTTTCAAAATGGTGAGTGAGGAAGACTGAATATAAAGAATCGATAAGCAGGAGTTACCGTAAATTGAAAGTATCAGTTATTTAAAGTATAAATTACTTTCAGTATCAAAAAGTTTTGAATTAAAAGTATCAGTTACTGTACGCCTCAACGCCAGCATCGCCTCTACCGTTACAATATATCTATGTAGCTGTTTCAAAATGGGATTAACATTGGAATATCTGCAGTCGGTGCTGTGTGATGCTTGGAAATTAGCAAATCTCTCATTGTGATGTGTTCATAGAAGAAGTGTGGGAAGGTGCATCGTCTTGGTTGAGAAAGTAGTTTGTCATTCGAAATTTTGCAAGAAAAATCTGCGCCAGAAAAATCGCTGGCAAAAATAATAGCTACATCGCAAAAAACATTGGCAGCAGCACTTGAAAGCAATGATAACAATAGAAAAGAATAATAATTTTAATTATTTTGATTTTAATTTTTACATTACAGAACCAGCATCACAAGCATTACAGAAGCAGCACCAGAAGCAGTACAGCACAAGCACCACTACCACCATATCAGCACTACAAGCACCACAACTACCACCATTAGAAACAGCAGCTGCAAAGCAGCAGCAGCCCAGCAGCTGTGGTCGTCATGCAGCTTTAACTGTGCCCGCTAGAGCTGCTGCGCCGCAGCTGCCAGAAGATGGAGACGCTGCTGCAGCTGCAGCTACATGGCTTGCAGCTTAACATAAGTAAATGTATTTTACAGCTGCAACATAAGCAAATACGATTTACAGCTGCAACATAAGCAAAAACGATTTACAGCTGCAACATAAGTAAATATATTTTACAGCTGCAACATAAGTAAATTCGATTTACAGCTGCAACATACGTAAATATGTTTTACAACTGCAACATACGTATATATGTTTTACAGCTGCAACACACGTAAATATATTTTACAGCTGTAAATATGGTTTACAGCTGCTACATTAGTAAACACTTGCTTTTTATTCAGGGATCAAAGAAATGATCGACTTCTTACTTTGTTCTTTGTTGTGCTAAAACTTTACATAACATTCCAATTTTAACTTACATGAAATGCTGTATATATAATTGGACTACTTATAATGTTTTTCTTCCACTTTATTTAAGAAAAACTTTCATGCACCGCTCGAGATGCTTGAATGCTTAGAATAAAAGCTTTATAAACGAGTTTACTGGTGTGAATCATGCTTGTCACACCGTCCACCCACCGAAGCGTGAGTAAAAAAAAGTTGTAGTCCCTTCTTTCTTAGTGGCCAAATTTGCTAGATATGTCCTGCTTTGTTAAACTTGCTAGAGATGCCCAGCGTCAGGAGGTTCTTCGTATCATTCTTTCGGGAAAAATAGATCAACCGAAAATGAACTTCTCTGCCTAAAATGAAAGAGTGACGGTAAAGTAGAAGAATATAGTTTTTGCCAATCATGTATCAAGCGGCAGCTGAAATAATCCCAGCACAGTTCATAACAGCACTGAACACAAGCAAAGAAATTCTCACTTGTGTACCAGCGGGCGTCATTTAATGAAGAAATCTTCTTATCGATATACACAGCGTACCTCTCTTCACTGAAAGGTTGCTATTTGTATCACATAAAAGTTTGATATCGGTATCGCATGAAAGTATGCTACAGGTATCACGCAAAAGTATGCCATCACACGTAAGTCTGCTACAGGCATCGCACGTAACTATGCTATCGCATGAAACTATGCTACCACATGAAAGTAAGATACAGGTATCACATGAAACTATGCTACAACATGAAAGCATGCTACACGTATCACAAGAAAGTACGCTATCCCATGAAAGTAAGATACAGGTATCACATGAAACTATGCTACAACATGAAAGCATGCTACACGTATCACAAGAACGTACGCTATCCCATGAAAGTAAGATACAGGTATCACATGAAACTATGCTACAACATGAAAGCATGCTACACGTATCACAAGAAAGTACGCTATCCCATGAAAGTTAGATACAGGTATCACATGAAACTATGCTACCACATGAAAGCATGCTACACGTATCACAAGAACGTACGCTATCCCATGAAAGTAAGATACAGGTATCACATGAAACTATGCTACCACATGAAAGCATGCTACACGCATCACAAGAAAGTACGCTATCCCATGAAAGTAAGATACAGGTATCACACGACACCACACAACACCGAGCAGAACACACACAAGCAACACACAACACAACACCACCAGTTTGCATGGCACAAACGCTAAGTGAAGCACGCAGCTCTCGCTTGTTTATGCGCGGTTGCGTCAGTAGCGCAACTCTGGAAAGGCTTTATCAATAATTGGCCTTATTGGAGGCAAGCTGCAAATATTAGCCCCCTTCGTCCCCCTCAGTTTCCTCTTCCATCGGGGGAAACTTTAGCATGGAACCCCCTTCCTTGCCTCCCCCAGCTTCCCCCGGCCTCCTCCAGCCCCCCCGAGCCTCCTCTCCGCTTTTCCCGTGTCCTTTCATCTCCCCACTCCTCCCCCCGCCTCCCCTGCCTCCCCCCGCCTCCCTTCATCTAACCCCCCGCCTCCCTTCATCTCCCCCAGCCTCCCTTCATCTCCCCCAGCCTCCCTCCGCTTCCCCCAGTCTTCTCCCAATCTCCCCCCTCTCCCCGTCTTCCCCCAGTCTCTCCCTGCTTCCCCCTGCCTTTCCCGCCTACCCCTGCCTCCCCCCGCCTCCCCCGCCTCCGCGCTGCCAAAGTTGGGCAGTATTTCAGCGCGCCTCCCGCCTCTGTATTATAACTTCACGACTTGCTCCCCTCTCTTAAGTTTTTAGCGGGCAGGGGGCGCTGCGTAGCCGGATACCGGGCCTCGCAGCCGGATACTGGGCCTCACTGCCGGATACTGGGCCTCACTGCCGGATACAGGGACTCACTGCCGGATACTGGGCCTCACTGACGGATACAGGGCCTCACTACCGGATACAAGGCCTCACAACCGGATACAAGGCCTCACTGTCGGATACAGGGCCTCACTACCGGATACAAGGCCTCACTGCCGGAAACAGGGCCTCACTACCGGATACAAGGCTTCACTGCCGGATAC
>JACJUY010004177.1:0-10468 GCA_014220935.1 Platorchestia sp. MABIK | reverse complement strand
CAAGGCCTCACTGCCGGATACAGGGACTCTGCCGGAAACAGGGCCTCACTACCGGATACAAGGCCTCACTGCCGGATACTGGGCCTCACTGCCGGATACTGGGCCTCACTGGCGGATACAGGGACTCTGCCGGATATAGGGCCTCACTACCGGATACAAGGCCTCACTGCCGGATGTAGGGCCTCACTACCGGATACCAGGCCTCACTGCCGGATACAGGGACTTTGTCGGATTCAGGGCCTCACTACCGGATACCCGGCCTCACTGCCGGATACAGGGACTCTGCCGGATACAGGGACTCACTGTCGGACACGTAGAAATGAAAAAATATGTTTGAGTCTGTATGAATATACTTTAAAGTATAAATGAGCTTGTACGAATGAAAATATATATATTTATATGAATATGTTCGAATGGGAAAAAATATATGTATGTTCTACGAATGAAAAAAATGTGTCTGTGATTCCGTACGAATTAATTTGAGCATTTCTTCAGCCAGGATAGTTCGTTGTGAATCGTTCCCATCGACCGATCACAACTATGCTAACTTGCCTTTAAATAATCATTAACAGTACAGAAAATGTTATTTAAAATGTATAATAGTCTGTAGCTATGATTGCGTTGCGGTAATTGCGGTTCAAACCGAAGAAGACCGAATATTTTGATTTTAAATACGCTGGTATAAGTCAACGAAAGCTACACTCACCTCAACGTTGCATTGACGTTGGTAAATTTATGGAGACGCTGTTGTAACGCAGCGAGTCTGAAAAATTAGGCTTCTTCTAAGTGTGTCACACTACTCAGGTGTGTGATGAATTTTATGCTTTATCACGATTTGAATGAGTTTTTCAAAATACGTTCAATATAGCCGTGCGTCAACACTTCTTACAATTGGAGATTTATTCTGACTTGTTTATACTGGGATTTTGAGATTACTAATGACCTTCAAGTTTTCATTCATATACGACCAAAAGTCATTTATTTTTGGTCTAAATATGGAAGTTTTAATGATTTTTAAGCTTTCATATAATTTCGGAGCGAAGTTATTGACTTTACTCCAAATAAGAAAATTTCTAAGTTTCCGAGAGTGCTTTAGGGCGTGCCCGGAGCGTAGAGTTTAATGCTGTGGTTGTAAGCTCGGCGCATGAGCGAAAAATGCTTTTGTGAGGTTATAGGCCTTCTAAATTTCGCTTGATACAAGCAGGATATTGTGGATGACGGTCAGTCCCGAAGGATACATTAAAGATAGTTAGGATATTCGGATACTGTTTATTTTTAAAGTATACACTAGAGATATTTAGGATAATGGAACACGGCTCATTTCCGAAGGATGTATTAGAGATATCTAGGAGATTGGGATACTGCTCATTTCTGAAGGATATTTTAGAGATATTTAGGATATTGGGATGCTGCTCATTTCTGAAGGATACATTAGAGATATTTAGGATATTGGGATGCTGCTCATTTCTGAAGGATACATTAGAGATATTTAGGATATTGGGATACTGCTCATTTCTGAAGGATACATTAGAGATATTTAGGATATTGGGATACTGCTCATTTCTGAAGGATACATTAGAGATATTTAGGATATTGTTAGACTTTTCATTTCCGAAGAATACGTGAGAGATTTAGGGACACTGTTCACTTCCACAGGACACTCGAGAGGTACTAAAGAAACTGGATGGACGGAAGGAGCCGCCGGAATATCATTAACAGAAAAATATTTTAAAATTTATCATTTATTAACTAGCGCGCATCAACACTTTGACTGCGACTACTAAATATTAAGTTCAATGCCAAACTCAAATTTAGAGTCAATTGTAGTAAGCTATTTTGAAAAAAAAACATGGACTGGATTCATTTAGCTTTGATTAAGTATTTGTGAAAATTAAATTTGCGACTACTGGTCGGTCAGCAGCATTATGAAAATTACCTCCGTGTACCACCGGTGGCGCACGTCGCAGTCAAAGTGTTAAACTAGGCTAGCCGAGGGTAGTGCACGCACCGCAATATAGCATAGATGGTTTATGACCAATATCTCAAGGACGTTTTATACATTTTAGGATATATATAAATATAAAATTTTGTATATATATATATATATAAATATAGATCTCCTGGACGTTTAATATATATGAGGATATTTATAAGTTATAAATATAGATATATACAACGTCTCAAGGACGTTAATCATTGCTTAAATACCACAAAACTCACCAGGTACGCTACGTCCTTGAAAAATTTTTATCTAGGAACACTTAAATTACAAGAGAATTTACTTTACTGATCTTCTCTCTTACTTCCAGTGCCAGAAAAAGATAATTTCATGTATAGTCCCCGAGAGCTTATTTACGAAGAATGGATGCTCCCTTCGATGTGTTTCATTTGCATTCTGTTTCATGAAGAAACATTGATACTTACCGGGTGGTGTCTCTGTAGCTTTACTTCTACTCACGTTATTTGTTTTGTTTTGAGTATTGATAGAATGAATATGATTTTCATTTCATATCAAACGACACTTTCTGATAACAGTTAAAAAACGTTTTCAGAAAAAAGTAATTGCTTATAAATTTTTAGTTTTTCAAAATTAAAATAACTGCAAAATTACAGCTTGCAACATTACGTTTAAATTAAAGTAAATGCGAAATTATAACATCCCACATTACGTTTAAATTAAAATAAATGCAAAATAATAGTTTCCCACATTACGTTCAAATTAAAATAAATGCAAAATAGTGGCTTCCAACATCACATTTTCTGAGACAGGCGCTTCATAAATCTTTGATAACGTAAATTATTGTTTGCGTGTATTTCGAGCTCAAGATTTTGTTATTCAGCGAGGGCAAAAAAAACTTTCGCTTCGGAGTTGTTGTGTTTGGACAAGAAATTAGGCGGAGGAGAACAGCAGCTCCAAGTTTGCGTCACCATCGCGCGTTGTGATGAAACGCATCACACATAAGGTGGGGTGAGGGGTGTGGGGGTGTGGTGTGGGGTTTTGGGAGGTAAGGGGGGGTGTGGGGTTGTGGGGTCATGTGCTGGGTGGGGAGGAGGTGTGGGGTTTGCTGGGTTGTGGGGGTGTGGTATGGGGTTTTGGGAGGTGAGGGGGATTGTGGGGTTGTCGGGTTGTTGTGTGCGGGTTGGGGGAGTGTGGGGTTGTGTGTGGTGAAGAGAAGATGGAAATGCGAAGGTCCATTGTTAGGTATTATATTACTACATCTTCCTTGAATTATTATTCTTATTTTTCATTTTTTGTTCGTTTTCAAGGCATCATCTCGCTTCTTTGAATTTGAGTTTTCAATATTTCGTTCTCTCCGTCCATTTCGAAAGCATCGTAAGTTCAGGCTTGATACAACAACAGGATATTCACAGGAGGCATTCGAACACGCCCTATTTCAGCTCCTAGGGAATACCAAAGCTGCCACGGAATATTTTACTAGTGACAGTGCTCGGGCTATTTGCAATTCGGTCCGGTCAAGCGAAAGCTCCAAAGTCACAAGCAATGTAGATGCCTTCCACAAAGCAATGAGGAATGCCTAAGAGCCAAGCCAGACCGTTCCAGAGGCAAAGGCTCGCAGCGAAATAATCGGAGTATAAACCGTGGAGTTTAGCTAGGCTGGCGGGCGGACAGGGCAACGTACCTCCGCCACCATCCACCGCCAGAACGCACCTCCGCCACCACCGCCACTCTTGGGTATCGATCAGGCTCTATGTGGCGCAAACGATGCCTTCTTCAGCTCACTGCCACCAACATTGACGCTGATTTACGGGCACTTTCCTCACTAACTCTTCGAACTGAAATTACCTTCTTCAATTTTCAACATTTCACAAAACGCTGTGGATTTTAGAGCAAGATGTGCTCTGTGGAATCGTCAAAAAATGCGAATTCAAACGCGCTTCAACGGCGGTCGTCTCGCCTTCGGCATCAGTAGCGCGTGCGCTGTTATTGGCTGAGCACAGACCGCTGCTGCTGCCCGGGCAGACCACGGGGGGAGACGCCCCCCGCTGGGGCAGCACTAAAGGGGGACTCGCCCCCCTCGTGCGCATGCGCAGCTCCTCCCTGCCAGCCCCCTTTATGCTGCATCCTCCTCCCTTTTATTGAATGTATTTGGTCTCTCCATTTTAGTTCCCTGTTCTGAGACTCTCGATGCCGCTACCCCTTCCTGCCTTCCTACCTGCCCTCCTGCCTTCCTGCCTGCCCTCCTGCCTTCCTGCCTGCCCTCCTGCCTTCCTGCCTTCCATCCTGCCTTTCTGCCTTCACTCCTGCCTTCCCTCCCGCCTTCCCTCCCGCCTTCCTTCAGTCCTTCCTTCTGTCCTGCCTTATCTTCTTCTCTCTGCGCATGAAACCTTCTCTCTCTTGCTGATCTTCATTTTGCTTTACGTGCCCGCTAAATTCACAACAAAGAAGGCCAGGCTTAATGTCTTCAGAACCCACATCAACAAATGGGAATCTTTGAGTCTTCATTTGTACACCAAGCGTCATTCAAGCTGCTTTGCGAGTCGCTTTTTTAGTGGCACTGCAGCTGCACTGTCATGTTTTACAACAATTAACCAAAATCGTAACGAACGCAGTTACTTATTCCGTTCACACATTGCACTTTTATAATTTACAGTAATAATCCAAAATCATAATGGACGTTGTAACTTGTTGGGTTATACATTGCACTTACATACACTGAAAAAATTTTCGTCACAAAACCGACACACTTAAGTGTGTCAACAATATATACTTTCAGTCTATGTATTATGACACACTTTTGTGTGTCATGGGCTTATACGACACACTAAAGTGTGTCAACAATATATACTATCAGTCTATGGATTATGACACACTTTTTTGTGTCATTGGCTCATACGACACACTTACGTGTGTCAACCATGACACACCTAGCTTTAGTCAATTTTATTTCACATCAATATTTCCCTGTCTCCCACTGGTCATTGAGTACACTAACATGCAGATAATGTCTAAGAATTAGAAGTATAATTAGTGAAGGTACTAGGGTTTTTGGGAGAATTGGACTCCATTCACATAATCTAACACAGTTCGGTTTTCTTCGAAAAATTTTGAGCCATTTGACACGTGAATATGCGATTCAACTCCCTCCACCGCTTTAATATGTGGTCAAAGGAAATACTCTAGTGTGTATCAAAATATTTCACGTACCAGTTTGAGACACAGAGGTAAGTCAAAAAATTATCTCAGTATATATACATATATATATCACAACAATAAATCATAATCGTAGTTAACGCTTATACCTATTGCGTTCATACTATGCTCTTATTTACAACAATAACACATGTTTTACAAACAACATACACATTTTTTACAACAATAACACATATTTTACATACAACACACACATCTTTTACAACAATAACACATATTTTACCTACAACATTCACATTTTTTACAACAAAAACACACAATGTAGATGAAATGTGTAAATTAATTTGGTCGCACCTACGTCACAACTGAGGCGTCCATGTCGAGATGAAGTGGAGTTTTGCATCGGCGCTTGCGGTGTCGCGCGTCCAGATTTCAATTGAATTAACATGTACTTCATTGCAAACAACAATGTACTTGATATAAATAGCCACATAGGTAGTCAACTGAAACCCCTATGCACTTGAAGAACAGATACATATTTTTTTGACAGAGACTCCCTTGTGTTCAACACAAGTACCAAAGATCTCAATGTACCGCAGTCTTAAAGCAGACCGACCCTCAAGGTCTCCATATAAACACTGACGCTCAAAAAAAAAGATAATTTTCTTCATAGACACTCAAATACTCAAAGCACACCCTAAGTTCTCTAAATAGACACTGATTCCTATCATTGGGGGTTATTCCTAACAGACCCCCAAGTTCTCTATATAGACACTCAGATACTCAAAACATAACCCCAGGTTCTCTACATAGACACTCAAATACTCATAACAGACCCCCAAGTTCTCTACATAGACACTCAGATACTCAAAACAGACCCCCAAGTTCTCTATATAGACACTCAGATACTCAAAACAGACCCCCAAGTTCTCTATATAGACACTCAGATACTCAAAACAGACCCCCAAGTTCTCTACATAGACACTCAGATGCTCAAAACAGACCCCGAGTTCTCTATATAGACATTCAGAGACTCAAAACAGACCCCCAGGTTCTCTACATATACAGTCAGAGACTCAAAACAGACCCCCAGGTTCTCTACATAGACACTCAGATGCTCAAAACAGACCCCCAGGTTCTCTATATAGACACTCAAATACTCAAAACAGACCCCCAGGTTCTCTACATATACACTCAGAGACTCAAAACAGACCCCCAGGTTCTCTACATAGACACTCAGATGCTCAAAACAGACCCCCAGGTTCTCTACATATACACTCAGAGACTCAAAACAGACTCCCAAGTTTTCGGTGAAACTAAGCTATTCATTTTGCACCTACGATAATTACTATAATTATCAATAAGCCAGACGACACAGGATTAGCTCTAGTTTCACGCTGAGGGAGAGAGAGAGAGAGAGAGAGAGAGCGAGAAAGTAGGTCACAAGTATGTAGCTCACAGCCCCAGTTTACAAAATCACAAAAGCTGCGTGTAATACAGGGTGTCCCAAAAAATGAACTTGCTCTTTGGTCAGTAGTCATCTATTTTAACTTTTGCTTTGATGCAGGTGTTTTTTGACATGGATAGTAGTTTAATGAGTTGAATCAAAAGTAAGAACAATAAAAATTTAAGAGAATTAAATGTGATAAATGATAACTTAGTTGCGCCTGGAACAAAACCAAAAAATGGGCAATCATCATCTAAAGGATGAGTACGTATGATTAAGACATAGTGAAACTTTTAATCCCATATATATAATCATACACATTGTACATTGCTCTATACATACTCATATGACTGCTACGCTTCTCAAGTACATACTCGTATTATCTTAGAGCATGGATATTAGATTGCACCAATCACTGTTGAGGTTATAATAATTATAGATTAAAATCATTGTTTTTTGTGATTGATTTGTCATATAAGTGTAGGTTATTCCTGCCATTTTATTTTTTGCATCTGTTTTAATTTTTTCGAACATTTGTTATTTGTATTCAAAAGACTATTATAATAATAATTTACTAACACGTTTTAAATATGTTAAGTTTTCAATTGAAAAATTAAAGGAAATGAAATAAAACTTTGCCAAAAATAATAAGCTTAATCCTACTCATCCCAGCTTTGCCGTGAGACTGGAGATCGATCATCCAGGCGAAGTGCGTGCTCTGTTTCTTCAAATTCAATAAAGTAGAACGCATCAAACAAGTGCTTTTTGTCGCCAAAGCTACTACGCAAGGAACTTCATGAATAAGTTTTCCAACAAAAGTTTCCTCTCGTAAAGTTCAACATTGGGGCAAAAAAGTTGGCAATGAGAAGTTTATCACGAGAAGTTGGAACGGAGACTTCCACATCTCGAAGTGGGAGGCGTATGTGTGTGGTGTTGCTTGCTGAGCGTTGTGGTGCTTACCTAGTGCTGGTGGTAGTGTGGGGTGGTGTGGTGGTGTGGTGGTTGTGTGGTGGGGGTTGTGTGGTGGTGGTGGCTGCGTGGTGGTGGTGGTTGTGTGATGGTGGTTGTGTGGTGGTGGTTGTGTGATGGTGGTGGTTGTGTGGTGGTGTGGTTGTGTGGTAGTAGTGGTTGTGTGATGGTGGTTGTGTGGTGGTGGTTGTGTGGTAGTGGTTGTGTGGGGGTTGTGTGGTGGTGGTTGTGTGGTGGGGGTCAAGTGGTGGTGTGGTTGTGTGGGGGTGGTGGTTTTGTGGTGGTTGTGTGATGGTGGTTGTGTGATGGGGGTCAAGTGGTGGTTGTATGACGGTGCATGTTGCTACCTGCAGTGAGGACTGTTATCGTGGTGTTGGTGTTTGGTGTAGATGGTGCTTTTCACTGGTGCTACTGGTAATACTACGCTCCAAGTTTACTTGTTAGACTTACATGATATCATGACTTTACATGATATTGGGAATCATTGGAGGGCTTCTGGAGGACGTAAGTTGTGTAAAAGGTGTCGGTGCAGCAGCTCGTTTGATGCTGCGTCCGAACGGATGCGACGGAACTGGAAAGCATTTTCTTCAGTGCGTACTGCGCTCGTCTCATAGAACGAATTCCTTGAAGCGGAAGAACACATGAGTGTCGTATTTTTGCTGGTGGTTTATTTTGTATTCTTGCAAATGCCGTTGAGAAAAATTCACGAAAGGATTGTATTAACGTTTGTAATTCAATTGAGAAAATTCAAGACGAAAGTGTGCTTCAAGAACGACGCTTAGCTGAGTTTGTTCTGCTCCGTTGTAGGGAAGAAAGAAAGGAAGAAAAGAAAAACAATTTGTAGATAAAATAGATGATACAAAAAGCATCATTGGTTTTTAAAATATTTATCGTAAAAATCTTTCGTTGATATACATACACACATGGGTATCGTAATACCCATGTCAAAAAAAGAAAAAGAAAAGAGTCTATTTTCAATACAGATGATAAAAAAAATCATTGGTTTTTAAATTAGACACTTAATAATTCGTTTTAATTACCTTTTAAACTAAACATTATATACGTTTTAAATTAGACAATAAATACGTTTTAAATTTGACACTAAAAACGTTGAAATTATCCACTAAATACGTTTCAAATTAGACATTGAAGTCTTTAATAATATGTTTCTCCTTTTCAACTATGTTACACACCGCACAAGGGCTATAAATCAGACTGCAGTGAGCATGATCGTGAATGTTATTTCATCTCCGTCGACCCAATGACCAGCGTCCTGGTCTATCGCCTGAGAGGTAGGGTGGAATCTATTACGACCGAGGAGAGAGGCAAAGATCTGAGAATTTCTACCCAATATTTTAATGTTCACAAAAACACAAATTGCAGCACTGCAACTACATTATTAAGAGACATGACTTTCCATAAACAAGAGTAAAATTTCACTCGGTCAATCACAAGTTTCCTACAGCATTCGGACTCGAGAGGAGACAAATTTCGACATCCTCAAAAGAGCTATACGATCCCTTATCCCACGTGTAAGTCTGCACACAGCGTCCATGTTGCTTGACCTGCACTGAGAGCTCTTCTGTTGTAGAGTCTTTTGAGTAATTTCCCCAAAAAGTGAAGAAGTTTTCCTCTGAGCGAGCAAACTGTGAGCAAAGTTTTTCTGAAAGAAAACGAGTTCTGCGTCAGCACTTGTTTTCTGGCGTTAGAAATTGCAGTTCATGACTGTACAGAAGCAGCGTCGTTTGAAGGCATCTACGCGTAGTGTGTTAGTGTTGGAGCGAAGACACTGTAGCATATTAGGTTACAGCGTACACTCCAGCAATCTAGATCTAGATTTCAAAAATCTAGACTGAGGGACAAACTGCCCTTTGACTGAGGGACAAACTGCCCTTTGACTGAAGGACAAACTGTCCTTTGACAGAGGGACAAACTGGCCTCACAAACTCAAAATAACCCAGACCGAGTCCTGTTCAGCCGACACAAATTTCGGGTACGGCATTTCTTCACTAAACACGAAGCTCATTGCGCGTAACTGCAAAGAGCTTCTATTGATTACACACACGGCTGTGCCCCGCCAGCTTTCCCCTTTAAACTCCCCTCCTTCCCCTGCTCTACCCTCTAATATGCACCGGAGCTATAATAAAGCGCTGAAGTTAGGAAGCGCTACAGCCTTACACTGCTGCCCTATAGCCCGCCTCCGCCATATATAGCTGCTTTATGCGACCCTTGTGCTCTTACGAATATACTTTAAGGCGAGTTACTTCTGGGTTGTTTAGTTTGGTATTTGTGTGCGTGTTGTTTTTAGGAAGTGATGTGGGTTATTATTCGGGCAGTTGTTGAAGCCTTATTTCCTTAATAAATAAAACCTGGAGAGGAATTTTTATGACAAGTTCATTGTAAAACGTTCCAAACGTTTCCACAATGAATTTATCGGGAAATTTCCACTTAACGTTTTATTTATCAAGGAAATACGGGCTACAATATTTATCAAGGAATACAAAATTTAATATTTACCAAAATTAGGGCTATTATTTTTGTCAAGGAAACAGGAGCTACATATTATGTTGGTCAACATCAATATATAGCAGAAAGTATATTAGTTCAACACAAAAGTGTTCATTAATCTCAAGATATGATGAGGTGTATATACCCAGCATCAAGCTCAGACTTGAGAAATGAGACCAGTGAAAACAGAACGCAGCGCAGCCAAGTCAACTTAGAATGTCTCAGTTGTGCCGCTACGACGAGACGTCTTTGAAAATTCGACTCTAAATCAGAGAAGCACCAGCCTTGGACTCGGCTCTGAATCGGAGAAGCGCCGGCCTTGGACTCGGCTCTGAATCGGAGAAGCGCAGGCCTTGGGTTCGGCTCTGAATCGGAGAAGCGCCGGCCTTGGACTCGGATCTGAATCGGAGAAGCGCAGGCCTTGGACTCGG
>JACJUY010004176.1:62777-75116 GCA_014220935.1 Platorchestia sp. MABIK | reverse complement strand
TTCCCGTGTTTGGTTTCGAGTGGAACAGCGTTTCCCGTGTTTGGTTTCGAGTGGAACAGCGTTTCCCGTGTTTAGTTTCGAGTGGAACAGCGTTTCCCGTGTTTGGTTTCGAGTGGAACAGCGTTTCCCGTGTTTGGTTTCGAGTGGAACTGCATTCGAGTGCATCAGACTAGGCTGATTTTACCAGATGACTTTTAAAAAGTTCTATATAGGGATCTAATTAGGAATTCCTGATGTAGAATTACCTCTTTGAAAAAAGTGTTTTTAATATTCGGTACTAAGCAATTATGCTCCACAAATGTGTCGGAACGTTCATAATTCAGGTCGTATTTTTTGTTTGCTTGGAATTACGAAGGGAAGCTGTTTAGTATACTTCAAGGTTGTTGGGTGAGTTTTGATACCAACGCTGTACGATCATCAGTTTTTCTTTGTTAATTTCCTCAACATTTTGTTAGTGTAGGTGAAAACATCAGAAGGGTTTCGAAGAAAACACGATTTTATTCTTTAAGATGATCCGACTCTAAAACCAACTTTATGAGGATAAACATTTCAGAGAAAGTTCAGTATTATAATAAAAAAGCGAAGAATCACATCTTTGATTGAATTCAAAGCATAATCTGGTCCTGCTGACGTATCACTTCCCCTATGATGGCTTAAAGCAAAATTACAGAACTCTCGGTAGCAGTCAGAATATTCCTACTTGGTACGAATGCCTAAGAATCAATTCAGTGTTGCAGCAACTTCCGTAGGGTATAAGTAGTTGAAGCAATTAAAACAAAAACACCGGAAGCCGATTTGGACCTTTTCCATGAAGATGCGCCCCGGCACTAATGCAACACATAAGTTACCGACTTGTAACTTTCGAAATAGTGCACCTATCGACTTCAAATTACTCTCGTATGAAAGAATGTTTCGATCTTTCGTTTGAGAGTAATTAAATGTCGATAGGTGCATTATTTCGAAAGTTAAAAGTGGGTGAACGTATGTGTTGTAAAAGTGGTGGGGCTTCTCTGGAAAAGATCCGCCAATTTCTGGAAATTTTCAGATAGTTCACAACGACAGTTTCATCCATCGCGATCATGCAAGTGAGGACGCTCGAGACAGACTGCTGACATCATCCCCGCTTTGTGACTTCATTTACCTGCACCGCCATCAATCATGACAGGTGTCTTCACAAATTATTTTCCTCCGACAGATGTTAGATCAACGTGAAATTTATCCCTCGTCTCCCTCTGTTTGTATTGTCTCATCACAATTTATTTCCTCCATCATGATTTTTTTCAATATTCATTTTTCTTTTTCACTTCAAAATTTCATTAATCATTCACAAGATCGGTAAATTTACAAATTGTTCAGATTCAAATCAGTCTATGATATATAGGATTTATCATATGTTCGAGGCTTTAAAGTTTCATGGTATTAGATATAGCTTAGCGCAACCCAGGGTAGAATTTTTTCAACCCCAATTTTAACAATGTCAACGACAGCTAGCAATTTCATCTTTAAGAGGGAAGTAAGGCAACCTGAGTCACATTATGAATTTATTTTCAGGAAGGAAAGAATTTCAAAATTACCTAGTGCATCAAATACATGCCTTCTGCAATAAACACATGGCTACTGTATTAAAGATAATCCTACACGTCGAAGATAATCCTACGCGCGAATGAGGAGCATGAGTGAGTACTTATGTAAAAACACTATGTGTATGTACTTCACAGCGTAATGAAGTACGAAGTAATTACGTAGTAATTAAGGAATGCCCCACTCCTATCGAGTGAGGGAATCCCGTCCACAGTACCGAGATCATTTTGCGTCGGTCACGATCGAACCTTTCGAGCAAGCTGAACATTATGCTTTAAAGTCCTATTTTCATATTTAACATTGATAACTGTTGAAATAAGTCGCTGATAACATCTTAAATAAATTTCCTAAGGAATAGAATGAGGTAAATGACTGAAGGAGAATATTAATAGACAAACTTTCTCTTGGTTTTTGACATTTTCGATGGGTGATGGTTCTTCGTTTCGAGTCTCCTAAGTCCGTGGCTTAGGATTCGATGCTTGAATGGATCCCGTTGAGGTGGGAAATGTCGACAGCTCTTACAGAGCTGTTATTGGTGGTGCTGGTGATGCTTCTCATTTGAACATGATGCTCCTTTGAGTTACACGAAATGTGGAGCGTTACGAAACGACAAATCTTCTTAAACGAAAAATCTTTTGAAACTACAAATATTCTAAAACGAAAAATCTTTGGAAACGACAAATCCATTTTTAGGCAGCTGATTTCTTTGAGAAACCATAAACTTGCTTCAGAGAGTCAATGATTTGGCTGTTCTTCCACCCAAGCTTCACCATGAATTTGATGTTTGTCCTGGCCTTGATTTTGGTAGAGGCCATGTTCTCTTACCAATGGTTGTTGTTGTCGTCTTACAAATGGTTGTTGTTGTCGTATTACAAATGGTCGATGTTGTCGTTTCACGAATGGCGGCGTCGCATTGTGGGAGTAAAAAGGGGAAAAATCACTGCTCCAGTCAGTGAGCTGAGCTAAAACTCCCGAGTGTAAACGGACGCGCTTAGCTCTCGCAGGGTGCCGATCGAAAAGTTTGTGAAGGATGACAATCGATTAGCTAATAATACCTAGAGAGAAGTGCTGCTATTACGGATAAGAAGAATTAATCAACCTAATGTCTTAGCAAACGTAGAGCCGTCGAGCTAGCACATCGTCGTTTGTTGAGCCAACACCTCAAATGTGGAGTGAACCGCCGCTGCAGCATTTGCAACGAGAAAAAAAGAAAGAAAAGAAAAACCGTTCATTTCCTATTAAGTTGACACATGAGATACAGGAAAACAAATTGGCCTTTAAAAATTTCTTAATGTAAGACGTCCTTAGACAAACGTACCATACGAGTCGTACTAACAGAGCAGCAGGTGTTTGAGCTAGCACCTGGTCAAATATTGCGCTACATGGCTAATACCGTTGTCAGTACTGGATTATCAAGTTCATAGTCCTGGCAATTAAGAGAAATCTTTTCCGTGTTCAAAGTTGTACGAACATTTTCCGAGAGTGTAGAGTGAAAGATGTGTAAACAGACGTGGGCCTGTGGTGCATAAAACATGATCGTTCACGGCTGTATTGTAACTCAAATGAGAAATGTGAGCTGTCGCTTCTCTCTCGAGTGCAATAGTCTGCCAACCGAAAATTTAGAAGCAATGGTGAACAATTGAATTGAATCGTATTTCAAGATTCTAGATTTTTAAACAATAAAATGATAATTTTTGAAAATCTCGCCTCCCTTTAAAGTAAATTGTGTTTACTTATCAACCAGCAGAAACCTCAGGTAAAGGTCGTTTAAAGATATTTGCATCACCATGTATAATTAATTCTGTATAATTCTTGCGCTCTTGGATTGTTTTTACGTTCATTTACGATTAAGTCAGCGAATCTCAGTAATTATGTGGAGATAAACAGATGTTCACTTTGCTTAAATCGCAAATTCACTAAAGATTTAAAAGCGAAGAAAATGCTAATGAAATTATTCATTTTATTAAAACAAAGAACAAAAATTGAAAAGGTTTTGAAGACCAGCTCCAACACCAGTTCTGCAAAATACAAAGTATGATCAGTCTAACGTAAGCATGAAAACACGATCGATAATAAATTCTAGAGTATACAAAAATATACATGTGGAGCTGTGCAACGCTTAGAAGATAGAAATTGTAACTAAGGTAGTTTTCATAATATGAATGTTCAATCGTGAGCTTTTCATTCATTTATTGTTGAACTGTATCCGACTTTTATGGTTCGAGACAATTTTTTACGATCTGATGCTGCACAGGATCGTGAGCAAAGCAAAAGTGTGAAGGAGCCTTTCCTAGAGCAACTCTTATGCCCAAGTGATAGAAGGAAACCTAATGTTTGCTAATATTGCTTTAAAATGGCTGAGAACAGTATTTCCTTTGTCGCGCCGGTAAACGTCGAACACAACCGTGCTCAACTCCGATTTCATTATCTGTTGTATCAGAAATAATTCAGGAAACTAACTTTTGATGCCCTCATAAGACAAAAAGTATATCTGCATATCTCCTAAGATTTTCCTAAACCTAGTTAGTTTCATTCCACAGGAAATCAACGATGGATTGGAGCTAACTTAAGTTTGCGATTCAATCCATCGTAAACGTCGCGAAATATCGGATCTCCGGTGTGACCTCGCGATTTTTTTTTTGGCAGGTCTGGAGATACAGGAGGCATTGATGAGGCCCGCCCCGTGGTCCCGTGGTAGTTTCTCGAAGAAAATTATACTTGACTAGTCCACCCTCCATTATTTGAAATTAGAAAGGAGGCGAAATGAAAGAAAGGCAGTTAGAAAATAAAAAAATTCAATCTCTCGAGAGTTGATGAGGCCGAGTGCACACGGCCCGTCAAAAATGTATAATTATGTTCGACAAATCACATGGCACACGTTCCTATTTCCTAAGAATTCACGTGAAATTCATTCCTACTCGAATCTGATGGATTAATACACTGGAAATTGTAGAATCCTCTACATAATTTTACGTGTTGAAATGATCAAGTTTCGACCTACAATGCGACTTATAGAAATGTGTTCTCAGTTAACAGTAATTACAACTTTCAAGTTCGCCAACAAATATCTAGGAACTAATGCGTTAAGACATGTCGTTGTGTAGCAGACTGATTTCTATGACTGATTTCATTTGTTGCATATTACTGGAACCTTTTTTATACTAGGAACTTGGAATTTGATTTGTCTCTGTTGGTTAAAAGCATGAAACACGATGCGTTCTTTTCAAGGCATTTTGGCCGTTTTATTTGCCTGCTTTAACGATCTACCCCAGCACCTCAGGAGGGCAGCAGGGCCTTTCCAAACGTTTATTTAAACAACTTGTGTAGACACTGAGGTCGCGTACCTGAATCTACTCCTTGGCCAAAATCCAACTTCTCATTTAGACATGTTGAACACATTAGTTTTACGAATTTTTATCCATTAGGTTTACGAATTACTAAATCAAACTACTTATTTAGACATGTTGAACACATTAGTTTTGCGAATTTTGATCCATTAGTTTTACGAATTACTAAATCTAACTTTTTATTTAGACATGTGGAACACATTTGTTTGGCAAATTTTTTGATAGATATTTTTCCCAAAAGCATGCAATTTTATCCAGAAGGTCAGTTCATTTAGCGTGGTTGCGTTTGATTAATTCTTATGCCTGGAGAGGTTTTCACTTAAAATAGGTTACAGAAATTCATCCACATCTGTTTCGTAAAAAAAATCTCATGTGAATCGCAATTACTCTGCTAATTACCTTCAGAACGTTTAAACATTATAGAAATTGTGCGGATGAAAAATTTCACAGCATTTAGGAGAAGATGACAAGTGCAGTGGGGATAAAAAAGCATTCATATAAAACAAACTTAATACTAAAGTGATTAAAGTAATAAATCTTCCTTCATTGAAGGAATTAATCCTTTTGAAAATTGGGTGGCGTTCCTTAAACGCACGAACTTAATCCCCTATCGAAACAAATCCCACTAAGACATTTTAACGACTCAAGGTGACTTCATTGTAAACTTTTTGAGTGTAAAATTGCAGAAGAACAACAAATTTCTTAGCTCAAATGCATTCAGAAACTCTCCTTCTTCATATCAAAAACGAAAAAAAAAACAGAATTTTCGTTTTCTTTGTCGGACTAATAGATAGCACACTCACAATGCATCCAACTTACACCATAATAATAAGAGCCGCGTCCGTCCGTCTGTGCGTCCGTCTGTCCGTGTGACCCCCTCTTCTAATCGATAGCTTTGAAAGCAACAAGGATTAAGCTTGAGAAATGTAATAAATTACATTTCCGATGATTACATTCCGATGCTTTAATAAATTATTCTATTGCATTATTTTTCTGTGGCAATTCAATTAGCTCTCACTCGCATCATGGTATCCATTATACACGATCGCTTTATTTTTACACAAAAAGGAATTTTCATTGGAACTTCTTCTGTTGAATTTCATCATGATGCTTTGATATTTTCAATTGCTAATGCGAAAAGGAATGTTTTAAATTTGTTTAAGCGGTAACCTGGCTACCACATAGTATAAGGCCAACGATTTTGGAAATCGAGTTATTGGAATCGAAATTGTTATTTTCTTGAAAAGCTTCAAAGAGATAATAGAGGACATTTCAGAATAAAATTCCGGTAAAAAATGCCAACATGTTTAGAAACGTGTCCAACCGCAAGAGAGAAGTAGCAAGACTCCGACAGCAAGAAAAACTCCGAAGACGATCGGATGAACAACGCGAAATGGCAAGACAAAGCAATGCTGCTCGCCAACGAGAAGCTAGAGCTAAATTGACCCTTGAACACTTTGCTGTTCAATCACCCAGCCGAAAGTGGGTGATGAGCGTATCTGTGATACAAGCTTTATCAACTCCTCGATTTTCGGTGTATTAACCCAGCACAGTCAGAGTCAGAATGAGTATCACGTGTATTGGTAGCAATACACGTGAAGCAATGAAGATAAGGTTGTATAGAATATCAGCAGTTGAGACTTTGCAAAGCATTGGAAAGCCTGGGAAATCATGGGAAAGCCATGTTAAAGCTCATTTGGTCTCATATCTAATCCTGTCATTTTCTGACGGGTCGTGTGCACCCGTCTACATAATACATACAAGTACACCGGATGTTTGATGTTTGCGCCAGCAAACTGGTTTGGTGGAACAATAGCTGCAGGTCTGGCAGAAGGCACCCCTGCAAGACCAGTTTTTTTTCCGTATCACCGCACGGTGACCCGACCAAGCACGGCTTGGCGAAAACCGGTTTTCTATGGGTGCGCGCCGGTGTTGCTTTTCTCAGACCAGCGCCGGTCTTTTCTCAAAGCAGATTTTATTAAGGACTTGAAGTCCACACTATCGTTAGTAAAGTTTTTTTCGTCTCAAATTTGGATTTTATCGTAAACAAGTGCAATATTTCATGAGCGTCAAAGCTGTACAAACTAATATACAGTATGTCCCACAAAAAGCCAAACCGAGTATTTATTTCCCGTATCAGTAATACCGTCACAAGAATCCTATAAGCATTTAATTTTTAGAAAGTTATCCGTCAAAATTAACCTACAGAAAAGGTATTACTGATTATGATGGTATTACTAATACGGGAAAATAAATACTCGGTTCGGGTTTTTGTGGGACATACTGTATATTGTAAGTCAGGTTAAGTGTTTCACCACCATGCAATAGCATCGAACTCTCGGCAGTCATTTTTAATTTATCAAATAAGGTCTTGTGGTCAGATGAGAAACGCGATTTGTGCTTAGAATAATTATTGAAATTGGGTTCACCTATTTCAAGTCTGAACTTCTAGAAATATTTCTAAGTTTCTGAACGAAAGATAATCGAGACTTCAAATTACTCCTTAAATCCTAAATATTGGGGAGACGTTTTACAGGTGTTTAACAACTTTAGCACATATGTTTTATGACTGCAATAATAACACCTGTGCAGTTCTTAAATCCAGACATTTTTCGCTTCTAAAATACTTTGGCGTTTACGACTGTATTCATGTTGCTAAACCCTATGAAGGGATTGGTGTAGAAATACTTAATAAATTACACTGTATTTTAAAAATGGAATCTATTTCTACTTACCGAAAAAAATTTCGTGGAGAGACAACAGACAAAAAAGTGAATTTCTCTGCAAAATATGCAAATGCCAAGGAATCCTTGTTGAGGGTTGCCACAAATTTGACGAAACAGAGGTGGGGATTTGAGGACGGTATAGTGATAATGTGACAGTGTTGTGGTGCTGATTTGTTATGAGCGTGATGGTGACATCACACTCATAATGGTGATGATGGTGACATCACAACGTGCGTTCGCCTCTGGAGACTATCGGAGTCAATTTTTGGCCGATTAGGAGTGTTAACGGAGGTGGCAAAAAGCGTTCAAGCAAAAATAAAATAGAGAATTTAAACGACACAACCTCAGTTCTTGTGAACCGGTTGGTCGTCAGGTGTTGCTGCAGCAGGGACGGCTCGAAGAGATGCCCATGGTTTGCAGGGAGGGCGGACTGGTCAACATGACAAAGGTGCTCCTGCTGCACAGGAGGCCTGAACAGTAGAGACTTGTGTGTTCTAGAATACTTGCAGCTCATATCAAGGTTGCCAGATGTATCAGTCAGCTTATGGACACATTTTACGAAAAAATGGCCAAAATGGCCCCTTCAAAAATACAGACATTTGTTTAATTTAAAATCACCATGCTAAAAAACTTGATACATTGACAAGATTATGACGAGAGCACCTCCTCGAGATGTTGCAGGTCTGTTTCTTGAGTCGTGCGGTGTTGGTAAAAATACCGATTGAATTTTCTCAAGGCTACAGCGTTTAAAAAATGGCCAATTTGGGATAAATTGGCCACCAATCTGGCAACCTTAGCTCATATCACTTACATTGTCCCCGCCACCTTTGCCTTACACTTGAAGGAGGAGAGGGGGAGTTGCTGCCGCCGAGTTAGCAATGCAGCTCACAACCGCAAAGCGGAGACCATCTCAACGCTTCTGGCAACTGATGTGATTATGGTTCCATCGCAGGCGGAGTTAAGGGCGATAGACCCCAAGTACAACGTTACTGGGGCTGAGAGCCTGGCCAGACACCATCCTAACCTGCCTCTGGGGATTCTGAGTCGTCCCAAACGCTGCTCCCTTATGCCCGACGTTCCCAGGTAAGCATACATAAGGAAGGAGAACTTGGGGAAGTGTCCTTCTGTTCCGAAGGACGTGGGATGAGTGGAAATAGCGGCCTTCACTTCTGAGTAGATTGCGAGGCAGGGTGCAGGGGAGGAAAGCAATGAAGTTGTGGAGGCGTGATAAGTACATCATTTCCTTTACATGTAAATCAGAATCTCTATATTCACTCAAACTATTCTGTACTCACTAACGTTTCCTGTACCTGCTTGCCCCAAAATCCTCCTTGACGTAATTGCGACTACAGATAATGCTTTTATGGAACCAAGCATCGCTGAGACATGACATAAAATTCATTTTAAACCTGAGCAATTTGTCACTCCCAAAACAACTGCAATCCTTGATATTTGAAATTATTATTATCTATTCATTAAACTAATAACATGACCCAAATCTTCGAGAAAATTTTAGATCATGTTAATGAAACTCGTTCTATCTTGGTAGGCTGATACACCCTCCTCTACACTCACATGCACGTTCTTTTTCGTGACAGACTCTAGGCACTTTTTTCTAAATAATTTTAATTCTTCTTCCCCCTTTTATTATTGTATAACCTAAATTCACGCAGTGAAACTTCCATACGGAACAACTTAGGTTGGTCTAGCCAACTCTTAAATACAATTACTCGTAAATTACTCGTAAATACAAACACAACTAGCCTCAAATATAATATAATAATATAAAAAAATAAGCCTTTATAATACAATCTCAAGAAATCTCCGATTCATTTCGCACACATTGTTGGGATGACGGAGGCAAATGACTCGGTGAATTTTATTTTGCTAGGCGTCCATTTCTTGTGAAATAGGTGAAGTATCTGAGGTGACCTCAAAGTAACTTCTTTACTTTTTGAACTGCAGGTAAGATAGACAAATTTTCTGTCTTTATGTCCATGGAACAGTCTTGATGACAGTAATCATTGTATTGTCAAAAGTGGCCCGCAAGAGAAAAAAGACGTTGTTGGTCGCCGCTGTGTTCAGCACACACCTTTGGTACATCAACAGAAAATCTATATTTCATCCCTTCACAAAGAAATGGCCTTATTAAGGATCTTGTGAAAGCGACGGCCCCTGATTCTTATGACTTCCAGTATCTCAAAGAGAAATTTTGTGATATTGGACGATTCATATTCTACACTCAAACGAACCAAAAGCAGAATTAGGGAGATAGTCTTTCTTAGACAACTACCGCACATCTGACATTGGGTAAAAAAAACTGTCAAAATCAACGCCTTCTAGAGAGAACAAACTTCCTCTGAGTATTAAAAGCCATCAAGCGTAAAGAATTAAGACCAAAATAACATGTCATTTTGCGTCTCAACAATAATTCTTCGCTGCAGTACACACTGAAAAAGCAGTCACGAAATGCTATCCCTCTGTACTGAACATTGCTTAATTTTCGAACCAAAACTTTGGTTGCGTGCGCATGGTAGTACTTGATATGTACCTACGCACAGATGTTCAAGCTGATACACAACCAACTTACATTTTTGCCATGAATACCGTATTTTTTCTATTAAATATCAACCTGTCACGTTACTTTGCTCGTCACTTCCTTGTATTGTTATTGTCTATAGCTCTTCTATCAGTGTGTGGAAGTATGGTGAATGGAAATAAAATATTCTCAGCACATCTCTCACGTAACGTTAAAAGTTGACTTTTTACTTATGAAATATTTGCGCACTCAGAAGTTATCCAGTAGTCAATCTAGTCAAATTTGGTGATTTAGTTTTACTGGACATAAATTGCTTCTTTCCTATTTTTCTGGGAGCACTATCAATGCAAGCACTGCCATATTTTTCTTGATGGGCTCAACACATTTCTCGCGAAGTGACCCACCGGTGGTCACTTAAATGATTTTCGTAGTGTTGCTGACCCACCTGCAGTCACTAACTCATTTTTATTTATACTTAATGAAATCTAAATGAGCGCCCGATCCAGCTAATGTTTGGTATTTTCAAAGTTGATCACCACAATTGACTTTGAATTTGAATTGAATATTGAACTCAGTTTAACCCATCGCAGTTGACGTGTTAAAGCAAGCTCTTTGAGGAAGCTACTTGGTGTTATTTTGATATGCAGCACGAAAAGATAGTTTCGAATGTCTGTCGTATCGAACTTTTAGTTCTGGATACAGAATAATTTACTTTTTGTCTATTATACTTTTAGCATTATTTTCTGATATCGCAGAAGCTAAAGCTTATCTGTAAGTGGAGACCGCCTGAAGCGTTTCACATCAAAGTGTCATTGTCTTCAAATTTTGTATTGTTATAAGTTTTTATACGAAATGTTAAACTTAAATAACTTGCCCATAGGATTACATTATCATGTTTTCTCAGAACATTCTATTTGAACATTGATGTGGGCCGCTTTGACACCCACGTACATTTACCAACAAAGGATCTTTTCTTAGGACATTTTGAAAACCAATGCTATGCTTCAAATATTACCAATGCTATGCATCAAATTTCAATTTTCAATACAAATAAATCATTTTTCTCTCTTTCATTATTTTTTTTTAAATTTCCCGCTGTTTTAAATGTAGGGGTCAAGTGAGAAGTTCTTTGTAACATTCAACGCCTACCATTCCCAGATCGAAAATTAGTCTTGTTTTTCCTTTAAATAAAATATTTTGATTCTAATTTGATGTTATTGCCTTCATTTTTATCAAATGTTGCAACGAAAGACTTCCCTTCAGTATCTGATCTTGAACCTCTCCGAAGACTTTCTTTCTCAGTTTCTTTGTATGTCCTGGACACTTGAATCCCTCTTAGTCACCCAATTCTGCTAACGCTAGGGAGAATTAGCGTGACGTGACAAATTGACTGATGCAGTAAAAAAGGTGTACGGTCCCCTCAATGAAATCAAATTTCTCTCTGATGTGTGTGGCATGCGTGTAAGACTTGATTTAGGTACTTGATTTACATATACATAGTAAAAATGGTAGTCACCTAAATGTCAGAATGAAATAAGGCGCGCCCTGCATTCAAGCTCCTGCATGTTAAGAAATTCATCAAATTACGCAGTGGCAACTTTTGGTTTTGCAACTCTGATTTCAAATTAATACTACATTCAATAGGTAACAAATTATTACTTTCCAAAATACTATCTATCCGACCTAGTAATAATTTCGTGCTTGCGGTGATCAACATTGAAATTAAACATCGGTATTTTGTACGACAGCATTCGGTAGTTGCGCAGTGGCTAATTTTGGTTTTTGCAACTCGAATTTCAAATTAATACTACCTACAATCTGAGGATAACAATTTATTTTTCCAAAATACTATTCATCAGACCTTGTAATAATTTCGTGCTTGAGGTGATCAACATTGAAATTAATCATTTGTAAATTAATGAACAGAATTGAAATTCATCAACAGCATACGGTGGGCCGGGCCACACTGGCAGCAGTTTCTAGGGGAGAATGGCCAGCGTCTCCTTCTATACTCTGCTGCCTACGACAACAGAACCGTTGGTAATGTTGGTGAGTGCTGGTGACTGTTGGTGAGTGCTGCCGACTGTTGGTAAGTTGCTGATGACTGTTGGTAAGTTGCTGATGACTGTTGGTGAGTGCTGGTGAC
>JACJUY010004176.1:38293-50392 GCA_014220935.1 Platorchestia sp. MABIK | reverse complement strand
CCACTGACATTAGGCAACTCGTGTGAAGGTAGGACTCATGTGAGCACAGGTAGGACTCATGTGAGCACAGGTAGGACTCATGTGAGCAGAGGTAGGACTCATGTGAGCACAGGTAGGACTCATGTGAGCAGAGGTAGGACTCATGTGAGCACAGGTAGGACTCATGTGAGCACAGGTAGGGCTCATGTGAGCACAGGTAGGACTCATGGGAGCACAGGTAGGACTCATGGGAGCACAGGTAGGACTCATGTGAGCACAGGTAGGACTCATGTGAGCACAGGTAGGACTCATGTGCGCACAGGTAGGACTCATGTGAGCAGAGGTAGGACTCATGTGAGCACAGGTAGGACTCATGTGAGCACAGGTAGGACTCACGTGACATCGTGTGTGGGCAGAGAAGTGCGGGAATCGCGCCCATCACCTGAGCAGAGAGCTAGCGGTCACCGGCCACTTCAGGGAAGTGTGTAAGGCTGCGACCTGCTCCGACCTGCAGCTCACCGTGCAGGCCCCCGCGCTGGGCAGGCTGCGACCTGCAGTTGTGCCTCGCGTCCTGCACGCTCTTGCTGACTTGGGGCTGCTGGTGTAGCTCTGGGGGGCTGGTGTAGCTCTGGGGGGCTGGTGTAGCTCTGGGGAGCTGGTGTAGCTCTGGGGGGCTGGTGTTGCTCTGGGGAGCTGGTGCTGTAGCTCCAGGAAGCTGGTGTTGCAGCACCAGGGGCTTATTTTTAGCTGCCGATGCATACGATATGAACATCGGCAAGACTCTACTGTGGAGGCGCAAGCAAGACTGCACTTGCAAAGCTGATCAGTCATGGAGGGAGTATGGCACTTCGGCAGAGGTGTCAATCCTGTACTATCTTTTATGATTGCTTAATAGTTCGAGTAGTCGATTAGTTGATCGACTGACTCTGGACTAGACCAACTAGTCAAGAAAGATTATCTGAGAAAGGCTCAGTAGTCTTAAGAAAAGCCAAAACTAGGTGTACTCTCTGTAGAAATTATCTAGACTAGTTATAAGATTTCTTACCTGAATCACGCTCTTGGGTTAGGTTATTCTCAGTGTGAAAGTGAATGAGTAGTTAGACCTGACTTTTGGACTCGCATGCGAGTTCAGATCTTAGTAGACACTGAGCCATAATGGTGTATATCAAATCTAAGCTTAAATGCCAACGTGCTCTAGCAGTGGATCTACTGTTCAAGTAACTAGGAGCTTCCAGATTGCATTTCGAGGCAAACTCAAAACTGTTAGCGGTTTAGTTGGCGGAACATTCCAAGTGATCAAGTACAACAAAATACTATTTTAGTTGGCGGCAGTGATCAAATACAAAATAGTCTGAACTATCGCGCTTTGAGTGCTCTGCGTGATTCCGTGCAGCCCCTGGACGCTGAAGTTGAGTTTAGAGAACCCTTCTGTCGATCAGATAAAAAAAGCGCCAAGTCCATTTTACAAGATTTTTCAGGAGAGTCATTTTTATGAATTTTTTATGGAGTTGGAGTGTCTTCCATAACGTGGATAACACCTCCTACCACCGCAACAGAACAGCGACTGAAAGTTTAGATGGTGTCTTGCATCCACTGTGAGAGAACCTAAATCTGTTTTAAAAAATTAAGATAAAAATTTCGAGAGTTGGCACTTGTTTGTCTTATCGACAGACTTGGGGACGCGGGGACCTGAGTATTGAATTCGCTGAGCGCGTATCTTTGATACGGGATGCGCTAGCACTCAGTGACACCCCGACTGTGATGAAGTTAGCGTCCCTTATTCTGTGGTGTTACATGTGGCATAAGCGCGTATCTTTGATACGTGATGCGCTAGCACTCAGTGGCACCCTGACTGTGATGAAGTTTGCGTCCCTACTCCGTGGTGTTGTTAAAGTACCTGTAGCATCAACCGTACTCGTGTCACCGTGTAAGGTCATAGGATGATTGCTCCTGAGCAACTCACCTTCCTAGGACAAATGCTCTGGAATTTTCGTTTAGTTTGTACGTAACCTAACCATACCATAATGACTTACCTTAACCTAACCTAAAATAACAGAAAGTAATCCAGCTTCGCCCTACTTAAACTAACCAAGTAATCTAACTTGGCTTAAACTAACAAGCCCTAACCTACCCTGCCCTACCCAAACAAAACTTAATCCAACAAAACTTAACCAAACTTAAAACCCACTTAGCCTTCCCTAAATTGACCTAAATTAACTTAACTTACAAACCTAATCTAACCTAACCTAACCTAACCTAACCGTGAACCTAACAATTTTAAATTTATTGCTCAAGTGTTGCAACTTTTTCATTCAAGGTAGGCGTTGAGCAAATCATAAAAGCAAAAAGATATAAATGCTGGGTTCTTAGAAATAAATTTGTCTGAATGTTGACATCATTATATTCATGCGTAAAATTTAGTTTTAAATTCTGAATTACCCGAGAGCAATCATCGGAAGAAAACTGTCTTACTGGGATAGTTATTGACCATAACTATACCCGAACAGTTGACCTATAACTATAACTGATAGTTATAGATAGTTGTTCGGGGGTCAGTCGTCCGGAGGCAATAGTCCTGATAGTAGAGAGGGCCTCCATACTATAACTCCAGATAGCGCTTATACCTTGTGCCTACGTAGCTAAGTATTCCAGCAGTGCCTTATATTTACTGCTCTACACAGCACATTGACATCATTACGTGCCTAGGTGTGTATTATTATAGAAGTTCTTACATGCTCAGTGTACCGTGTGCCAACTTCAATAAAAATAATTTTTAAACTGAAGAACAGCATGGACTAAATTCATCACTGGGAAAAATCAGACTTTACTGCGGAGGCTCGCGCCCGCCATGTTAAGAACCCCTGCTATAGAGCAATATCTTTCACTCTGTTTGGAGATGATCTTTGGGAATATGGATTTGTTTTACATTTAATTGTTAATCCTGCAGCTGAAGTTAATAAATGTTTAATAAGAAAGCACGAATGATTGATAGCCAAATTGATGGAACGAGAGCTCCTTTCGGAACGACGCAAGCCTTCCCGTAGACTTCGCGTCTTCAAATCAGAGCATCTTTACGCTGCAGGCTTGTGCCCAGCCGCACACTTCCTTTTTTGAAATAAAAAGTTTTTGTTTGTTTTGTAAGGACCATTTTTTCGGTTCACTGCTGTCCTGTTTTTCAGTACCTCTGACTTTCTTCTTCAACTTTCATCTGGTTTCACAACCTTACTTCGTATCTTATCATGGGTATTACGATAACCATGTATGAATAGCAATTAAGGATCTAAATCATTTGTCTCAACACTTAATTAACATGGGTATTACGATAACCATGTATGAATAGCAATTAAGGGTCTCTGTGTTAAGGTATTTAAACGCGACTTTCGCTTTTATTTCAATTTAAATGTGCGCAAACGAATACATTTTTCAACTAAGCGTTACGAGGATTGTGTTCTCTTAGTAACTTATATTCAAATGCACTGTCAAAATCAGATTAGGCAAAGGAAAGGAACTAATTTTTGATGAGCTTTTTTTATCAATCATTTTTTGATTCAACATTTTACACGAGTATTACGATACCAATGTGGTATTATCAGATAAGTATGTTTAATGTTAAGGTGTTTTAAAAACCAATGTAATCAACATTTCATGTTATACTTTATTGGAAATAAAATGTTTTTCTTTTCTTTTTCTTTCTTACTATTTCCATGCGCACGGGATCCTTTGCGGGAACACCCTTTGTGCATAGATTCCACGTTCCCTTAACTCCATTCTAAATGGTACCTTCATCCTTCCTCTCTTTGAACGTCTTTGTTGTGGTAAAGGAAGGCTAAAACTAATTTATTATTAATCTTAATCAATCGATTGAGATCTACGTTCGAAATCCAATAGGCTTCCGCATCTTTTTAGCATAAGTGTCGCATCCCTTTCCGCCTAATCGTGGAAGTTTGAGTGTTGTTACCGCATTTATTCTAGCGTGTTTGTGAGTTTTGCAGCTCTCAAAGTGTTCTTTGTGTCGTTAATAACGAGATTTGAACGTTTTTCTATCGTTTTTTCCTGTGTAGGTTTTGGGCGAATGTAACTTTATTAGTACGCTCTTTTCGTGTTGTGCTGGGTTCTTGAAACACGCTGGGTTCTTGTGCTGTTGTGCTGGGTTGTCGCACTTTTGTGTTTTTTATAACGCTGTTGTAGCGTTGTTTTAGCGTTGATGTAGCTTAGTTAAAGCGCTGTTGTAGCGTTGTTAAAGAAAGCGCTATCGTAACGTTGTTCTAAATTTGTTGCAGCGCTGTTATAAGACTTGTTTAGCGTTGTTATAGCGCTGTTGTAGAGTTGTTATAGAACCTTTAAAGCGTTTTTATATCTCTGCTTTAGCGTCTTTTGATGCTGAGATAAATGCTACAAACAAAGCTGCCTCCCCAGTAAGCCACAAGGACGAAGGACATTTTTTCTCCCTCTGCTTGGCCGTACTCTGCAGCGCTGCACGAGTTCAGCTGTACTGGATGTTGAGTGAACATGTGAGCATGTGTGTAGGTCATTGCTTCTCAGCTCTCATGGCGTACGTGGCAGAACCGTCGCTAGCATGCTGGTTGTACAGTACACTGGCTGTACATTTCACTGGCTGAAGAGAACGCTAGTTGGACAGTTCACTTATTGTACAGCACTCTGGTTGTGCAGTATACTGGTTTGCAGTACACTAGCTCCGCAGTACACTATTTGTGCAGCATACTAGCTTTCCTGCATACTGGTTATCCAAAACACTGGTTGTGCAGTATTTGTACTTGTGCAGGTAGTATGCTGATTAAACAGTACTCTGGTTGTACAGCCCACTGGTTTTACAGTACAATAGTTGTATAGTACAATAGTTGTGCTGCACACTGGTTGCACAGTACAATGGTTGTAACGTACATTGGTTGTACAGCAAACTGGTGCAGTGTATTGTCTGTGCAGGATATATTTAAAGCAGCATTTTCTTCCTGCCATCGGTTTTTTAATCTCCGACGGCTGTTTGTGCGGTGCTGTGCTGCGCCTGATCACCTCTGCGCCACCTTTTATGCAATTTGTAAGGCGCCATTTGTCCGTCCCAGAGTGGCCTGTGTAAGGTGAATTTTAAAAACTGCAGCTCCTGCTAGTCAAACGCATTAATTTTTATTAAAATAAGGTGCGCTCGATTGAGCGCATGTCTGTTAATTTAAACAATGCATTCCTAATATGATCATGTTATTGAACGACTGATGCCTCCTTGCATTCTCGTGGCTGTGAACGGAAGTGAAGAAAATTCCCGACATTCTTCTTCGATGCTTTGAGTGCCCCCTCCTTTCCCGGGTTTCAGCGGATCGAGGGCCAAGTTTTATTCTCCTGAAGTGAAATATTAATTGATATATAGCGAAATAATACTGAAGTTTGAATTTACTTCTTCTAAATGCTAAAAGATGATCGTGATGGCCAGTTTGTGCAGATACTGATTAATCAATTTTTTTCCGTTTTCAATATGGAAAGCTGCGGAAGATCAAAAATTTCAAGAGCTTTAAATATTTGAACGAATCGTTAGAGTAGGCCTTGTGTTTTAAATTTTTCATTATTCTTATAGCTCTTTTCCAATGCGTAAAAATTGTATCTTGGTTTTACTTCTCAACAGTGCTATATCTTTGTTTCTTTCCTCGTTTTCCAGAAATGAGTGAATAAAAATTTGATAGCATGTTTTAAAAGGGTCAGATATATATTTTTGCGTCCCTGGGGCATTTATCTGGATTTGAATGGCTTAGTACTGGTGTATTTGATTTACTCGCTGAGATTTAAATTTTGTTGATAATTTCATACCAAGGAGTTTGAATGAGTTAGTTTTCTCAACCTAGCCATGACCGATCTAGTTGTTAAGAAAAGATGTATTCTGTCTTTAAGAAAATGCAGCGACCTTTGTCGCATCGATATCGAAGTTTCAGGTTGTTGCAGTAATAATGTCTGATTTAAAGATCTTCGGTAACATTGAATACGCCTGTGACTATGGAAATGTTTACTCATTAACACACTCTCTATTCCTTTCAATGACCTCATTCCTCCTTTCAACAAAGTTATAGATGCCTCGCGTGTAAAATTTTGCAGGCTTAGAAACAAAGTACAAATTCAACTCTTTTTCCGTCTCATTTCTTGTTGTTAACACAAGTCACTAAAATTATTCTATAGTCCTCAGAAAAAATGAAAATCAGAAGCAGGTTGTACGGGCCACGCCTAACTCGAGCAATCTCACTAGTGGTGACAGCAGGACTCTCGGACACGAGAACATTCAACTGATCGGCATCAAGTGTTCTTGGACGACGTTTCTTCGGCTCGTCTTTTAAAGTGAAATCACAACTTTGAAAACGCGAAAACCATCTCCTGCAACTTCTTTGATTCACTACATCATCTTCATAAGTGTTCTCAATAGATTTTGTTGCCGCACTTGCATTTAACGCCTTCATGAAACTCGTACAGTAGAACATCTCTTATGGGAACTTTAGATTTGATAATGAAAGTAAACACCCCATCAGTGTTTTGAATAGATTTGGCAGCCACGACGTGAAGGCGCTCTTGCATTACCGCCTTCATGAACCTCGTGCGTAAAACATTTCTTCATTGATCTTTAGATCGGACAAACATGGATGCCAAAATTCATGAAATATTTGAACGGAACAGATTATCTGAAAGAAAATCGTTTAGTTTAGTCACTGAAATACACATAACAGAATGTAAATAATTGACAAATCTAAATTTTAAACATCAGTCCTAAAGATCGAACAGTAATTCCACACCGACCTGATATATATTTCATTTGTTCCTTGCCCCATTGAAAGTTTTTCAGTTTTCTATTTATTCTAAATGCCACTGCTGTGAGACTTCAGTAAGGAAAGTTGAAGAAAGAGTTCTATCGTCAGTAAAATGAAGTTCATCCGACTGAATCGTTGATGAAGCTTGAAATAGAAGTAGTGTCAGAACAGATTGTTGCTGCATTCATTGGCTAATACGTGGAAGTTTCCATAGAATGTTACTGATTGCAACTTATCTTTTGATTTGTTTGGAATGATTTCTAATTATTTTGGACGATTTCTCTAATTCTAAACAGATCTGGCGTTTCAAAAGATATATTCTTTTTTCTATATAATTAAAAAGTATCTAAAGATTGTGAAATAGCAAGAAAACAAGACTTTCGGATTACTTGGATGAGGATATTATACGTGATCCAAGACTGGCTGTGAGGAAGCCGAACTGTTTGTTACAGAAACAAATTTCATTCACAGAGGGTATACTTTTGTGTAAAAATATCTTGAATATTTTGCTGAATATAAGTGCAAAAAAATTATTAACTTTTCTAATTAAAGCTGATTTTGTCACCAATTTTGAAAACAGATGTTAATAGAGCAATTTCGATTGAGTTTGAAAAAAATGTAGGAAAGGAGATGATCTATCAGATGATAGGCTTTACTAAATCATAATAATTTTCACCATTTCCATTTTTTCAAATCACTTTTCCACTCAAGAATATTGCAGATCTTAGTAGGCCTATAAACAATATGTTCTTGAATGCAACGTGTGTAATTCCAATGGTGAGCTATTTAAACAGCAATAAAGTCAGTATTGTTTTTATCTATTCGAATGTTTAACCAATAAGTTGTTTAATATATTATCTGTTCTATATTTTCTCTGGTGATATTTTACATCTTCCTGGAGTTATAGATTTGTTGCTTCTTTCGTATTTTTGATTTGCTTCTCCATAGATATGAGCCGTTTTCACGTTTTTTAAAAACCGCTTTGGATTGTCGTAAGTTTAGAGCAACATCGTTTTACTCGGATGTTTCTTTTTGATTTGTCATATCCTTTCTGAATTTTTGTGCTGTACTTTTAGTAGATCTCTCTTTCGTAGCACACGAGTATTGCGAGATGAATCTGACAATGATTAATATTTATTAAGATGTCTTTGGCAATCTAAGGCTTTTGTTTGCTTCTTTGTACAAGGGACTGATGATTGGACATCAATTATTGTTAATGCTTTTCATATAAGTTACGTTTAATGTTGACCGAGCAATGCTTGTCAGATCAATTCATTGTAAATAGATGTCCATCCAAGGAACTAACCTAATTTTGGTAATAAAGTACTCATTCATATTGTATTTTACTGGCATGTGCCGTATATGCAGTCGTATTTGTGGCTTTTAACTCGTGACTTAGTATATTAATTATAAACGTCTTTTCTCAATATGAAAGGAGAAAAATGATCAGATTTTCCGAATTTATCACTTACGTACAAAAGTTTGTTCGATCTGTGATGAATCAAGTTGCGCAGCAGATATAGTGATGAAAACATATCTTAGTTATATGGGCATAATTATTTTCATGTAACTTTTTTAGGGACAGATTTTTGCTGTTTGTGTGATATTTTGTATTTTGTATGGGGTTTACGGTGTGTATTTGAAATTAAGTACTCTTCGTCCTTTTTTCTGTATGCTGTGTGTGGCGGAAAGGAAGGGCTGAGTAAATGTGTTCAGTCATCTGAGTTTCAATGTCGCAGGAGATGCGTAATGAACCCTACAGATAACAGCAAACTTCGTTTAAGGAAACATTTATGCTGCAGCGAACAAAATCACGCGAATAATTTGTCATCACTTTGAAAAATTAGATATTACATGGTTAGCTTCCCTTATGCTTATGACTTTGTTTGCTGAATTGTAACATTTTGCGATCTCTGGAATGGCTTAAAGTGGTCGCCGTGGTTGATGGTAGTTTAGAGCGGGTGCCCTACACGGGAAGGGTCGCCAGTGCAGTTCCCAGATATGCCCGTTGGGATAATCGGTGTTTCTCCCCTTGATACAAAAGAAGAAGAAAAAAAGAAAACCAAGGGAGACCTTAGCCACAATTCCACCATTCTACCCTGGTGTCGGATACTGGAACCGCTCCACTGGCCACAACCTTCATCGCATTGCGTCGTGGTGTTAGTTTTTTGGCTCTTGAAAACCAATGTTCGAGTACATATGTATCAAGCTTGATTAGGCTAAAACATCCTTTATTCTTCATAGAAGGACAAAATTTTATTTGACGTCGAAAATGAAAAACTCCTATTACATAACGTGAACCAGCACTTTAAAATAGCAGGGATTTTTTCCGTTAAAATGTGGGGCAACTACATCGCCAACATCAACCGTGAAAAACGCGGTAAAACTTCGGAGCAAAAACAGTGATGAAGCATGGTCACTTCTAAATTACTCTGGGAAAACGTGAAAAACAAAAGCTGTGAAAAAACGTTATCTTTCCTGAGTCCCAGTGTAAAAACTGTTCAGCTTGAAAACTTATTCCGGTGATGCTTCGTTATTCAACGATTAAGAAAACGACCTAACTAGAGAAACCAAGAAGGAATTCAACTGTTAATGCCCATCACACAACAGTCGAACCCGAGATCAAATAAATTCTTGCTCAAGTCTGCAGCGGATTTAGTTCGTGTTCTTCCTGCAATTTTACCGTGACTTCAGTAGAGCAATATGGCCATTTTTTCGGTGCANATTCTGACTATTGAATGCGGTAGTTAATTTCACACCCACATCAACGGTATCCAACAGTGAATAATAAAGTGAGTTTTGTGCAATACCGAAATCGCAGTAGACCTGAAAAAGAGAATCGACTGTACCAACAGTGCCCACATGCAAAACGTTTTCCCGTCTGAGCAGAGCTAGTGTCTTGTCCCGAGACTATCATTACCTGGCATAAAATTGTTCATTTAGATATACGTCCTTGTGATCGAACTAACTTTTTCTAACAATGAAAATCTCACCAAGTCAATGAAACGGTTTATGAACTAGACAAAAATGATATAATTTCGTACTATTATATTTAGTATTGGCTATCTAGCAAAGAAAGCATACTCCAAAGACTTGGTTCCCTCCGCCATTATTACTGTCTTTTGAGTTAACCATAAATTTGGTTTTGGGTTCAATCCAAAATGCCGTTGAAATGTTTCTTAGACCATAAATGATAAAGTAGTTTAGAAATTTCATGTTAATATTAATGACATTTGCATGTAAATCCTTACGATTGAAGTGGATCGAACCTTAGGATTTACCCTGGATCCATCCGTAGGCAACAACTGCTGTGGTAAAATCTTGCTGTAAAATATGGAAATTTAGTCAGTGTTATCTCCTGAAAATTATGGGAATTACGTACAATAAAGTTCGGACCTCAAAAACCAGCAAAACAAAAAATTGAGCTATAAAGTTTCGGTTCAGTTAGATGGCAAAAATGTAAAATGGGAGTGTGTATCATTGTGGCTGCGGCATTCAGATACATAGAAGGATGAAATGGGCAGTTGACTGGATGTGTGATAAAATGAAGTTGATTAAATGCTGTTAATCACTTCATATGTTGCTAAGTGTCCTACTGTTCTTAACTCACAGTCAAATTATTTCAAATGCGATTTTAGGCACTGAAGTTTCTCGCTTGTCGCTTGAGTTAGCGTAACTAAAATGAGGGTTAGTTGAGCTGCATGCCTGCCTCTCCCCCTCAGGGGATGCAAATATTGTTTCAATGGGAATTAACGTTCTCAGGGGTGAAACGCAAGGTCTCGAGCTGAGAGTCAGGGAGACTGTCTTGTTGAAATATAATTGTTGTTTTGTTATATATATGTTTTGAACACAAACAAACACAGTATTGTTATACTCGGATGTTTCTGATTTAATGTCTGACTCATGACTCGGATGTTTGGCTCATTGCTGTCCTGTTTTTCTACTCTTGTTATTTTTTCATCATCATTTATCGTATTTCACAAACTTATTTCCTAACTGCTTTTATGCCCATGGGTTTTCAAGTGGAAACTTACTTTGTGCATAGGGTCCTCGTTTTCTTAACACCACACTAAAAAGTGCATTGCTAGAGATCAATGCACTTTTTACACCTTCGTTGGGTTAGAGAGGCTTAAGCAAACTAATAGTCAAATCTAATCTAATAATCTATTGTTGTTGTGGATTAGAGTATCTGTCTTGTCAGTTGTTGTAACTCAAAATAATCTAAATAGTGATTTTTTGTGATGATTCGCTAACGTGGGTTAGGGTACGCAGGGTTAATGATTAATTTACTCATTTTTATAGCTTATACATTTCAGATTTATAAAGGACATGTGTTAACCCATATACTGTCAGGAAAAAAAAGCAAACAACATAATTTGCGTGCTATTGCTACTTGTGAGGTAATGGTCTCTTCCTTACCGACATTAATCAGCAAAATGCATTCTAAAGCGTTCCTCAAAAAACTGCAGTTCAGCTGAGAGATTGGGCTTGCACCATGAGTGGGGACTTATGTATACCGTGGTGGGGAAGCAGGCTTGCACAAGTCGCAGCTCCAACCTTGTCTGTACTTGAGTTGGAGTTGGCGGCATGTGTCGTGAATGGATCCCTTAACGACCACAAGAACGCGTCATGCAACGAGGCCCACCTAATTTCGAAAGACTATAGTTATTGCATCTTTCAGGGGCGAGTAAGTTAATCGCCACATGCTGCGCCTGCTCATCCAGAAGCAACAGTCTGCTATACAGCCAAGTGACAGAAAAGAAAGAAAGAAAGAAAAACAGTTCATTTCCAATAGAGCTCGGACAAAAGTACCATCATTGGTTTTTAAATATCTTAAAGTTAATATACTTAGATGATACACACACACGAGTATTGTAATACCCATGTCACTAGTCGAAAAATGATTGAGGGCAATGTACTCCTAATCTTGCTTAAACTACATTTGATGATACATGTAATGATAATTATGCGAGATAACACAACTTCATGACTTTTGACAGTTTACACATACATGACATGAAACTTCGCAATTCTTGACGCCAGGAAATACTTTATGAATCGCTTGTTTCGGCCGATGTTCCAAAATGTTATTTCAACGAAAGTGTGAAAGAAAAAAATATATATACGAGTATAAGCAGGAGGAACACGAAAATTCCAAGTTTTGTATTTCTAATTTAATCATTTTAACATAACGATCATTAGTTGATATGCATTTAATTAAATATAAATGGATGATCACGCAAAAATGTATAGTTTTTTACGTGAATGCTTTACAATAATAAAGAGATGACGAGTTAGGTAATGTTACACGTTGAGAGTGAAC